>LPNX011129804.1:333024-363566 GCA_001517045.1 Pseudotsuga menziesii | reverse complement strand
ATGACCCTTTGGAGATATGGGGAGATAAGGAACTTTGAGGTTTGAACATCTAATGAGAATACTTATGCAACTATACCTTGATGTCCCTTTTTTAACAACTTTGTCATACCATTAGAGCTTATCACCTTGCTTGGTTTTCATGTGATACCATTTAACTCATATTCTTTACCTTCCCATGAAAATTTCATGAAATTGTTTTGAAAATTAAAAGCCATTGTTCCCAATGACCCTTTGGAGATATGGGGAGATAAGGAACTTTGAGGTTTGAACATCTAATGAGAATACTTATGCAACTATACCTTGATGTCCCTTTTTTAACAACTTTGTCATACCATTAGAGCTTATCACCTTGCTTGGTTTTCATGTGATACCATTTAACTCATATTCTTTACCTTCCCATGAAAATTTCATGAAATTGTTTTGAAAATTAAAAGCCATTGTTCCCAATGACCCTTTGGAGATATGGGGAGATAAGGAACTTTGAGGTTTGAACATCTAATGAGAATACTTATGCAACTATACCTTGATGTCCCTTTTTTAACAACTTTGTCATACCATTAGAGCTTATCACCTTGCTTGGTTTTCATGTGATACCATTTAACTCATATTCTTTACCTTCCCATGAAAATTTCATGAAATTGTTTTGAAAATTAAAAGCCATTGTTCCCAATGATTGTAACTATTGGACACCCAATACAACATCAACACCACCCATTGGGATATAAATAATTGGACTATTCAATACATATTCCCCCATATCCAGATTGATATTATGCCATTTCCTTGAGCAATTTTTAGTTCCTCCATCTGTTATAGCTCAAAATGACACATCTCTGCATGCGACCACTTTCCCATGTTTCCGCCGCATGTTGACACTTCCATAACGACACTTCATGAAAGTCACTGAAAAAACACCTAACTTGGAGGACCCATATATTGAGTTATTTAACTCTATTTTACCTTATCTCTACACCACTAGAAATATATTTTAGTTAGCTAAAACTTTCTAGAAGACACCAAAGTCTAAAAATGCCCATAAATACCCTTAAAATGAGATTTTTTGATGCATATGTGAGTTTCCTTAAGGAAACCTACATATGGTACGCGACTTGATATATATAATACTCACGTATGCCATAACTACATGACTTTTTTCATTGCAACCCACGTATACTTACTGCATACGCGGCTGATGTCTCTGCAACCCACATATTCCTCCTAAAAATGTTAAAAAAAATACGTTTTTCGAAACTTGGGTAGTTTGGTTAGTTATGCAACTGAATACTTCAGTTGTAACCACTTTGTCTTCGACCCTATCTCTTCAGAAGCATATAAATAGAGGTAGGGAGGTCCATGAGAGGGGACTTAAATCTTTTCATTGTCATGCTGGAGAAATTGGAGCTCTCTTTGCCCACACCTTTTCCCTAGAAGCTTTCTCCTTGTGTTGTAGAGCTTGGAGGCTGAGTTCCTTGGAGAAGAGAAGCAACATAACCAAATCAAGGTTTTGTGAGGTGCCCAACTTGAAGAGAAGGTATATTTGTACTTGTTTTCAATATTAATAAAGATGTGATTTCCTTCTTCGTCCCAAATCATTGTTCAATGTGTGATTGAATATTTGTTTATGATCATATGATGATGTTAGTCAGATCATTATTTCATATTACTTTGATTATCATTTCTTTATATGTGGTCATATTGGTTTGAGGAAGGCATAATTCATTTTGCAGGTCTCTTGGAGAAAGAGGAGCAAGAGGAGGATTGAAGGACTGCTTGGATCAACCTTCATTTGGCTAAGGTATGAACCATTCTAATCTCTGAACTTGCTTATATATAATTGCAGATATATATGCATCTCTCTTTCAACCCCAGTACGTTGATGGCCTCTTAAACCCTAGCCATAAGATACTTTCCTTTACAATAGAACTGGCGACTCCGATGGGGAGAGCCTTGTCTGTTTGGGGTTTCTCTGTATTTATTCCAGTATTTTGCAAGGATTCAAGTCCTTCTTACAAGTTAGGAACATCTTTTGAGTTTGTTGGAACACCTTTCCTGCCTTCCTAGATCCGTTTTTGACCCTTTTTGTGCTTTTTGCCATCCATATGCGACTTTTAGGCTAAACAGTCGTGTGTTTGTGTTGTATACGTGACTTGTACTACCTGCAACCTACGTGTCATACACGACCTACCTTAAGGCAACCCGCGTATGCACCTAAATTTTTGTTCTTTCATCATTTTTAGGGTTTTTGGGTGATTTGAGGGATGTTTGTAGGGTCTTCAAGGGTCCTCTTCATGTGCATGACTCCCAAGAGGTTGTTTTATCTCTGTTAGGTGCTCTTTGTCTATCTTGTAAGTCTCTTTCAAGTCTTTGAACTTGTTTTTTCTGCCTTCCCTCCCACCTCCTTCTTTGCCTTAACCTTGTTGAACAAGGTACTGAGCAACCTCTGTTTGTAGGTTTAGATTGATTCTTGGGACTTCTTAACCTTTGTTTATGTCAGTATTATTTGCTCGATCTCTTCATTCCAAAGTTGTTGGCTTGTTTAACTTTGTGAGCTTTCCTTCCAAGAGAGGTTATATCCAACTTTAGGGAAACCTAGGGTTTGTTTGTGGGGTGTAGAGTAGTTGTCTATTTGCTTTGCTTATAGTACTTGCTTGCAATAGTTGATAGGTTGTTTTTTATTTTGCATTTATAAAAGAAAAAGAAAAAAAACACATGTTTGCTTTATGTGCATGTAGATTATTGTTTTAGTCTAGATTGCATGGCATATCATTGTTTTTGAAAAAAAATAAATAAAAAGAATTTGTTCTTTTGTGGATTTCAAGTTTCTATTTGAAAAAGAAAAAGAGAATAGTTTTTGATTTTTACATTTTATTTCTCTTTGCTTAGTCATTTTGTTTCAACTTTGAGTCAAAACACTACATAAGTTTCATGCCATTTACCCTCTAACTAAAAAAAACTATTAAAATGAACGATATACTTTTAAATTACTAGTAAGTTTTATTTTATAGGGTCATACACCAACTAGCTCAGGCTAGACTTGTGGGATAGGGAGTTTAAACTTCCCACAACTGTTTAAATTCAGACGTAGTTGGCCAATCAATAGGTAAAACCTTTTCTATGTTGATTGTATCTAGGAAGTTTCTCTCAAATGGGAGTTAAGCACGAGGCCACGTGGAGACTTGGACTGAGGAGATAACCCTTTGATTCCTTATCAAAGCGTAGACCAAGGTTTTTGCGCATCTCGGGATTCTATCCTAGACAGGGTTTCGGGCTTTGCTACCCTTCCCATGCATATGAACCAGGCTTGCGACTGTCCTCACAGACTGTTAATATAGTTAATGTAGCCTTTAGTCTCTTTGACATCTAGGGCTCATACACAGGTACATTGGAAGGCTATTTTTGGTTGACCTTGGACGGGCTTGGAAGGTAACCTCGGTAGAAGGTGTGGGAGGGCGGTGGGTGATTCCTCCGCTTGTGCCTAAGAACATCTACAGGGACAACAAGTAATTGTCTATCAAATTTATTTTGGAAAGCATATCTTATACCTATTTGTCTGTTTGGCTTTAAGAATTTCAGTGAATGCTTTGTGGTTTGTCTGTACTTAGTTTTCCTTCAGGTGTGTGCTTTGTACTTTTGGTCTCCTATCGACCTCAGACTTTTCCTTATTGTTTGAAGCTATGGCTAGCACCCCTTTGAACACCAACCAAGATATCCCCATGCTAGGAACTCCTTGTACTATTCCTCTCGCAGGGAATGTTGGTGTTCCTTTGATGGCCACCTTGAATCTACCTAGATTCACCTTAAGGCTACCGGTGTGGTTGTTTTCCACTCCAACTGTCCTGAATGCCCCCGATGCTTCACAAGTAAGCTCCTTATATCATGGGAATCAAAACACTACTTCCCCTTCACATGTAGTTGCTTATCCTACTCCTTCTACCTCATTCGGTGAAAGTACTAATACTAGTAACCAACAGACTAAAAGGAGTAAAAGAAGGAGGAATAGGAAGAAGGAACATAAGAAAGGGGGCACCCTTTCAACCTTTGCAAGCCAAGTTGAACCTCACCACCCAACCTCTGCAGCTCATGCTGGGGGCACCTATCCAACCTCTGCAGGTCATGTTGGATCTAAGCACTCAACCTCTGCAAGTCAAGTTGATCTTCATCGTGCTGGTGGGATCCTTCCAGCCTTTCCAGGTCATGTTGGATCCAGTCTCTCAACCTCTGTAGTTCATGTTGAGGGCACCCGTTCAACATCTGATGTTCAAGTTGAACCTCCCCATCCAACCTCTGCAAGTCAGGTTGGATCCATCTACCCAGCCTCTGAATTTCATGTTGGGGGCACACACTCAACTGCTGCAAAGCATGCTGATCCTAACCATTCAACCTCTGCTATTCATGCTGGTGGTGCTCGTCCAACCTTTGCAAGTCATCTTGGACCCATTCTCTCAACCTTTGCAGTTCATGCTGGGGGCAGTCTCTCAGCCTCTGTAGTTCATGTTGAAGACAATCCGTCAGCCACTGCGAGTCATGTTGACACTGTTGAAAAGACTAACTGTTCAAAACACAATCCCAAGTTTCCTTGTAAGCTTTGTGAAGGAGACCACCTTACTTATAAATTCCCTTCTATAATGGAGGTGTGAAGATTTTGGTTTCGTGGTCATCCCGTTTTTGAACATTCTAAAGTTTTTTAGCAACCAACATCTCTTAGTTAGGTTGGACCCAGTCACCCAGCCTCTGGTGTTCATGCTGGGGGAAACCGCTCAGCCTCTGTAGGTCATGCTGAGAGAAAACAGTCAACCACTGCTTGTCATGTTGACACCGTTGAGAAAACTAGTCGTTCAAAAGGAAAACTTAAGTTCCCTTGTAATTTATGCGAGGGAGATCATCTTACTCACCAGTGCCCTGCTATCGCAGAGGTGTGAAGAGTGTGGTCCGAGACTCAAGAGTTTCCTTCTCCTGAACAACCTATAGTTTCTCAACAACCTACTCAACCTTCAGTTGATTTAGTGGTCAAACCTTCCTAGCCTTTGGTTCACCCCACTCTTCTTTCAGAGAGTGACCCTTATGTGATTGAACCAATTTCATCTTTGGTCAATCCCACTCTCTCTTCAGAGAGTGACTTTCATGAAGCGGTTGAATCGATTCCATTGTCGATCAATCCCACTCTTCCTTTGGAGAGTGGAGTGTTTTCTAGTCACATTTTCTTCACTGCCAGTTCAAAAATTACTGAACAAGGGGGCACTAAAATCACTTCGGATGAACCCCCACCAAGCTCTCAGATTGCTTCCTTTGATTGGGATAGCCTAGTTGAGCCACGCCTTCCTTCTGATGCACCTTTCCAGATAAAGGTCAAAGTTGAACCATACATGATTTCTCATTGTATTGTTGATGAAGGAGCCTAAGTTAGTATCTTGTATGCTTGTGCTTGGCGAGGCATGGGATCTCCCATCCTTGTGTCGACTGTTATTTAGTTACTAGCGTTTGATAGAAGAAATTTTATACCCTTGGGAATTCTTGCTCAAACACTTGTTACTTTAGGTGGGAAGACCGTCTTAGTCGACTTCATGGTGATAGAAGAACCCTTGGACTTCAATATGCTCCTTGGATGTGATTATGTCTATGCCATGCAAGATGTGGTGTCAACATTATTTCGTGTGATGTACTTTAATCATGGCAAAGAAATTGTTGCTATTGATCAGTTGGATTTTCTTGATCCGTCTCCTGACCCAACTAGAGACCAAGTTTTTCCTTTCTTGATTCCCAGTGTTTCTATAGACACTACCCCACCATAAGTGAGCTATGTGGCCTCATGTCCTTTGCGTTCAATTGCGACTGAGAAGCAGCCTCTGTTTTCATGCTTACCTTCCCGGGAGTTGGTCCCAGCAGTTGACCAGGTGATTCATCCTATACAGACTGTGGATCCTTCTCTCCACTCAGTCGATCCATTTGAAAGTTTAGACATGTTTCCTGTCTCGGATGATCTCCTTCCTTTGGATGAAGTCTTCCTAGAGTCTTTGATACAGTTTGACCTTCGTTTGGATGTTGGTTCAGTTGTGACTAAGTCTAACCCTAATTTTCCTAATAATCCTAACCTTTCTTTTTATGTTGGTCTTGTTGAGTCTTTTGACTCCTCCTTTGAACAACAAGTTAGTGATCATGATGAGTTTGATTTTTCTTATGAAATTTTCATCTCCTGTGATACTAAGTTTGTTCCTGCAAACTCTATCTCCCTTGTTGATTTTTTCTCTCCTTCTGAGGTTGATCTTACTAATTATAAACCCTCGAGCCTTGGTTCTATAGAATATTCTTTGGTTGATTCTGCCATAACTTCACCTTTTGTAGAAGATAGCAAATTCAAATGTGTTTCTTCCAAAGTGACCTTCATTGGATCTTTTCTTCTGAATGTGATTTTGATGTTGTTGTTTCTTGGAGACAGGATTTGTAGTTGGATTCACAACTATTTACCGGCCTCACCTTGTTGTTCAAGTTGTAACTGCATTTTCATGTGCCCTGCTCGCACTTATGAGACTGATGCCAGCTTCCAAGCTTTTTAGCTCGTTGTATAAGCCCTCATCTTTGTTCTCGTCGTCGCTAAGCCTTGTATCATTTTGCCTTTGCAACTTGACATCTTTTACCTTGAGGAGACATTCCACGAGTGTCTTTACCTTGCTCATGTTCCTTGCATTATGCATAGGTTTGTTCCTCATGCTTGGAACTAGTTTCGCTTGCCCCTGACACTCGTCTCCTCGCATTTAGAGCATTCTTTCTGCTCTCCTTCAAGCTCGTTAAAAACAATAAGGAGGCCATGAGTTGACTTTTTCGGACTAGTTAAAACTTCACGGGAAAGATATTGAGTTTCTTTAGGCCCAAGGTTGACTCCTCAAAATAGACTTGACTGCCGAGTAAACTTGTCCATTCAAGCTCATTAAGAATATGCGAATGGGCATCCACATTGGTGGTAGGTTATCACTTTCTCGGACCATGTGGAATAATACGAGAAAGAAACACTCTCTTTTCTACGGAATTGAGAAGAGTATTCTCAGGCATAGGTTTATCACTTTTCCGAACCTGAGGGACTAAACATACGGAAAAGGAACCCCCGGTATGAGCTTAGTTTTCTCTTTTTCGTGCTCTGGACCTAAACATGAAAAAGATTTCGAGTGTACTTTATGTCTTTTTCATGCTCGCTAAACCCTAAAGAACAAAACATTGAGTTGCATGTTGTAAGCCCCATTTCTCGTAATCAAATGGATCTTTTCGAGTGATATTACCTTCCTTCACACTCGTTAAACTCAGGCTACATGCTGCTTTTGAAGGAGCGTTGGGTAGGTGGTAATTTAAGATATTTTGGACCGTCCTGACTAAGTACGAAAAAGGTGCGCCTTACTTCTTTGGAAGCTAAGAGAGTTCTTCTGTGATTTGTTTTATACTTTTCCGGCCTCAGGAGACTAAATTGGATGAAAAATTCCCCCACTGGAATCTTCTTTGGAGTTTTCAGACTCTCTAAACTATGAAAACACTGACGAGCATGTACAAGTTCGGGCTCGTAAAATCCACGAATCGGTGCTTTATCAAGCATTCTTCTGTCTCTTCTTCGAGCTTTCCAAAAATGAAGAAGGTCTCGAGTTTGCTTTCTTGGAGTTGTCAAACCTTTACAAGAAATTGGGGAAGGGAAGTTCATTCACATGTATTTTACATCATGGAAGCAAGTCTTGTTTCCTTGAACAACGCACTAGTTTTGAGTGTATCAACAGTTGGGTCCTAGTATTTTGACCTTATCTCGATTTAGAGTTTCTTACTCCTCCAGTTGGTTTATTTTCCAATTATATGGGGAATTTTTCAATGTCTCCTACATTGCAGATTTGTGTCGTTGGTATTTTTGTGTCAAAAGCTACCCAAGTCACTTTTTGTGACGTGCTCACTGTTCAAGGATTAAACCTTTGTCGATCAATCTGCAGTTGCCTTGACCTTTTGTGTTAGCCATTCCTTGGTATCAGTTCATTACATCATGTATTTGGCGGTCCTTGTCGTGAAATTCAATACCATTTCCAGATCCAATTAGTCTTTGACTTACCTCATGTTGGATGATGAAGGATGCCTTAATGTTTTCCTTCCAACGGATCTCTTCCTATCGAATGCAACACATCTTGCTCTGAGAACAATATTTAGAGTTTTATGACAGTACCTTAGGGATTGCAATCATCAATGGCAATTTCCCTCGCTATTGGGTAGTGGGAATACCTTAATGTCTCCTACTTGATGGATTCTTCAAGTGTTCGACTTCAAGTCCTTGTATTCACACTTGTTAGAATGTACTAGGTACCTTGGGGACCATTTTCATTAATGGTGGTTTCCCTCGTGTTTGTTAACAGTTGTCATCATTGAACGATAATCAAACGGTTTCCTCCATGTTCGACTTTAGCTCCTTTATTCGCATGGTTAGGATTTGTACCTTTTTTGGGCGGTTTGGATTGAATACCTTGGGCCGACAGTAGCATCGTCATTTTGCTATTGCCCAAGTTGCACAAGGCCTTGTTACATTTTATATGACATTTTGCTGAGACATAGATCCACCTTATATTCTTGTGGCTATGATTGATTGTTGAGCATGGATCCACCTTATTCATTTGTGTCCATGACTCCTTTAGATTTGATATGGCACCTTTTTGCATATTGAGCGACCATGATAGTTTCATCAGTTATACATATGTTGGATATGCCTGTATCTTTATGGCGATGATTTGTATATGGACTTGTATGTCCTAGAGATCAGTTTTTTCTGACATTTATCTCTCTTTTAGGTACCTTTGTTCGAGCCTTTCGATCTTGGATTCTTTTCTCTCTCCATACTCAATTGTTTCCTTTATAATGTATTTTTTCTATCGCCTCCCCCTATAACATCATACATTAGGGGGCATCTGTTATAGCTCAAAATGACACATCTTTTCCTGTGACCACTTTCCCATGTTTCCGTCACATGTCGACACTTCCATGACAACACTTCATGAAAGTCACCGAAAAAACACCTAACTTGGAGGACCCATATCTTGAGTTTTGTAACTCCGTTTGACCTCAACTCTACACTGTTGGAAAGATATTTCAGTTAGATAAAAATTTCCAGAACACACCAAAGTCTAAAAATTCCCAAAAATACCCTTAAAATGAGATTTTCTGATGCATATGTGAGTTTCCTTAAGGAAACCTGCATATGGTACGCGACTTGCTATATATAATACTTGCGTATGCCCTAAATACATGAATTTTTTCATTGCAACCCACGTATACCTACTGTATACATGACTGATGTCTTTGCAACCTACGTATTCCTCCTAAAAATGTAAAAAAAAATACGTTTTTCGAAATCTGGGTAGTTTGGTTAGTTTGGTTAGTTATGCAACTAACTCCTTCAGTTGTAACTACTTTGTATTTGACCCTATCTCTTTATAAGCATATAAATAGAGGTAGGGAGGTCCATGAGAGGGGACTTGAATATTTTCATTATCATGCTAGAGGAATTGGAGCTCTCTTTGCCCACACCTTTGCCCTAGAAGCTTTCTCCTTGTGTTGTAGAGCTTGGAGGCTGAGTTCCTTGGAGAAGAGAAGCATCAAAACCAGATCAAAGTTTCATGAGGTTCCCAACTTGAAGAGAAGGTATATTTGTACTTGTTTTCAAGATTAATAAATATGTGATGTCCTTATTCTTCCAAAATCATTGTTCATTGTGTGATTGAATATTTTTTTATGATCATATGATGATGTTAGTCAGATCATTATTTCATATTGCTTTGATTATCATTTCTTTATATGTGGTCATATTGGTTTGAGGAAGGTATAATTCATTTTGCAGGTCTCTTGGAGCAAGAGGAGCAATAGGAGGATTGAAAGGCTGCTTGGATCAACCTTCATTTGGCTAAGGTATGAACCATTCCAATCTCTGAACTTGCTTATATATACTTGTAGATCTATATGCATCTCTCTTTCAACCCTAGTACGTTGATGGCCTCTTAAACCCTAGCCATAGGATACTTTCCTTTACAACACCATCTGCAATCAGTACTTGAAATTATGGTGCCAGATAAACAAAGCAATTAAGAACTTTGTCTAATTTACAGTGACTAAAATTATGACTACTACCAAAATCAATCAACACTGTTACCTTCTTATTTTTTATGTATCCTTCTATCTTGAGAGTTTGAGGAGTTCTAATTCCAACCAATGCATGAAAAGATATGGTGGGAGTAATTTCTTCTGAAGTAGCATCTTCTATTTCTTTTGAAGTCGCCTCTTCTTGAGATGCTTCCTCTTCTTTTGCTTCTTCCTTTTCACAATCTATGTAGAATAATTTCTTATCATTGCACTTATGTCCCTTACTATACTTGCTTTCACAATTAAAGCATAATCATTTTGCTCTTCTTTCCTCTAGTTGTTGGGGTGTCAACCTTTGTGGTGCTTTAGAAGAAGGAGCATTATTTTCTCTATGTGTGTTGGAGAAGGCCTTTCTAGTAGTCATTGTCATATTTTTATTTTCAACCTTCCTTGCCATCATGAAATCCTTCTCTAGCGATGATGGTTCAAAGAGACGCACCTCATGTTGAATGTTATATTTCAAGGTTCCAATAAATAGATCTAACAAATTATCTTCTAAAATATTCTTCACTTTGAGACTTAGCTACTGAAATTACTTGATGTGATCTGTAACTGAACCTTTTTGCTTGAGATTTACCAACTGACTGAAGAAGGTGTTGCTATTTATATCCCCATAGTGTGCAATCAATTCTTATGTGAATATATACCAAGATATAATAGACTCCTTTTTACGGTCACAAAGCCATTGGTACCATAAAAAATTATCAGGTTCTAAATACAAGGATACAATAGTTACATTTTGCATAGTGGGTACCTGGTGTAGATCAAATAATTGCTCCATTTGAAAAATCCACGTGATAGGATCCTTACCATCAAACTTTCTCATTTCAATATTGGGGATAAAGTAGTTTCTTGGACCTGAATTGAACCCATGATGTTGAAGTGAATCATCAAATTTTGAGGATTCCAACTTCTTACTCTCCAGTTTTTTTTTTAATTTTCCTCCTTATCCTCTTCCTGAGTAGATAATTGAGGAATAAAGTTATGTTTGACATCCTTGATAAACTCCTTCAACTCTTGAAGATCTTCTTTACTAGCCATCCCTTTGAGATATTATTTACTAGCCATCCCTTTGATATCCTCTTTAGTAGCCATCTTCTTTTCCAATTTATCAAAGTCATCAATTTTGACAGTTCCTTTAATCATATCTTCCAAATTGGACACTCTAAAATAAATGTCTTCCATTTTCTCGTATGTCGGAGATGAATCCTCTAGGGGTTTGAGTGGAGTGTGATTCTTTACACTTCCTTTTGGCGGAATTTTTAACAATATCACACCCTAGGTTTTACCACAAATATATCCTTCTACTAAAATATATTCAAATGATAAATGGTGTACCTTTTTCAAACCCTTATTGGAAGACTGTTTTAGGGTCGACTTGTAACTGGGGTAAAATTTGAATAATGACTCCTCTAAGTATGAAACTTTGGCCTATATTACCTTGATCTATTCTCTTTCCAATTCCATAGGTTTGACCTAATTTGGATGAGTAAAAAAAAGTTATTGCAAATATACCAAAGCTTCTTATTTTTTGCCTATCCAGAAGTGCACTTGTACTGTATGCCATGTGCCCACTATTTTGTTTATGTATCTGAAACTTACAGAGCAGATACCCTGGTCTGTATTATTTCATATGCAACTGGTATCACTCCATTTGATCTCAGGTTCCTCCGATATGACATTTTCCCCAAGAACACTTGTTTTAGACTAGTTGTAGGACTAGTAAAAAACCCGAGATTCCTCCACAAGTATCTCAGAAACTGTAATGGATCAGGATCTGAATTTTGGACTGGAGATAGCTCATCCTGTTTTGGAAGTGGGTTTTCAACCTAGATCTCTGAATTATTGTAGAAAAATAGTTGTAGTGAAAGTTCCAAGATGACTCGTTTTACAGAAGCCAGTCTCGAGGAAAGAGCTCCGATACCAAATGTTATGCAACCAAGTCCCATATATAGCATAAAAAGAGTATAAATAGCCGATAAGAGAGTAATCCATGCCTAAAAAATGAATAACGAAGATAGATATCAATCCTGTTTGAGGGAGGAACCTGCTTACACAATGTACTGAGCACACAAGACAAGATAAGATACTATGATGACTAAAATGAGAATATCTCCTTCCTATATATAGGAGATAAAGGTGTACAATAACAACTAATAAACCCAATAATAGACCCAAACGTACATAAATAATATGTAATACACCAAAATTTAGGGGGTGATGCGCTACACTATATGGTGTAATGTGTCATCATTAAGGGCTTAACAAAACACAATTGCAAAACATAAATCAAACATGCAGAAAAATAAACACACTTGCGAATAGGAAATTATTTGCATGCAAAGGAACAACAAGGCTTTAGGGCGACACACCAAAGTAGATGCGTTAGGTTGTTACACCACATAAATTCTGTAGTGAAGTCGTCTTTGTGTCTTACAGTTTTCCTTGCCCCTTGTTATTTAATGTAAATGCAACCTATCTACCTATGCTTCAATCCCTTTAGCACCTCCCCAGTGACGACGCCAAAAATGTCAGTAAAAATCTATGTTGTTTATTCGACACTAAATTGTCAACCCAGGTCTCGTAAGATTTGAGGTGCTAGCACTGTATGTGCAAGATCTAGAAATACAATCTATCCCAGTCTAACCTAATGTTGGCAACATACTTAAATACACTAACTAAGTGTACCTATGCTCGAAATCCATTTCTCTCAATTCACAACAAAATGACAAAATACAAACCTTAAAATATATGCAATCTATTGCAAATTACAAAAAGAATTTAAATATTTAAACATTAACAAATGTGGGAATATAATTATATTACAAACACTCTCCAATTATATAATATTTAATTACAAAATATACAAATTGGAATATTTACAAAGTATTTAATTATACAATTTTTCTTAAACAAATTATAAATTACATAGATTTTCAACCTATAAATTATTTAAGGTTTTACATTGTACACACATTATTATATACATTGCAAAATGAATAAACATTTTTTAATAGAATATATATATATATATATATTACATTGTAAAGTCAATCAAGCTTTATTTAAAATATATATATAGATCATAAAATCAACGATTTTTTAACGTGGAGATCATGTGATTTGTGAGAAAAACAAAACACAAATAGTACTAAAACTAATACCAAAAATACTACAACATTATGTACAGTCCAGAACAACATTCTGTGCAATTTTGAAGGGCATTTTATACAGTTTGAGAAGTTGTTTCTACAGGAGATATTGGAAGGAGAAATCAAATTCCTGCGCAAGTTACAACAAATCCTATGAATAGTCATATCCTATGAGAGCATCAGCTTCAAACTAAGGACAATTATATTGAAATCAAATTGAATGTGTAAGGAAAATGTTATCTGTAAGAAAAACAAATAAGACAATCTTGACAGTAATTGAACAAATTCTATAGTTAATTCTATTAAAACAAAACTAGACATGTAAACCAATAAACAAAATACAAAACTGTGTAATATCAATGAAGATAATCCACATGCGACCTTTCATGGGAATGTAAACAACTACTCTAGATGGTGTCCAACTCCTTGAAGGAAGGATATTCAGAGTTGAACCACACAAACTAAACCTCCAAAAACGTCTTTGAACCCCCGTCTACTGATCTACATTCATATATTTATACATAGAGTGTTACTGGAACCAGATCCAAAATATTTGGTCTGTCACAATAGATTTCCCAAATTTGAAAAACCAGCTGCCTTAAAATATGGAAAAACGTCGATTGATTGGGAAAGTATTTCTCCCAATCTATTCATAAATTATGCAAACCACTTGTAATTAAAGTAAATGAGCCCATTTCTGAAGTGGGTTTTCAACTGTTTGGCGTTATTCTCCACGGTTTGATCGAGAGGTGCTCCATAAAATTGATTCTTGGTTCCTCTTTCATAACAGTGTTGGATCAAGTGCTGGATCGACCAGACAAGAAAGAGTGGGGAATTTGCATAGAAAACAAAGATTATATTCCAAGCAATTGTTTGTTAGATGTGACCTTTTCAAATCCCTTTAAAAAATGAATGGAATAGATTAAATAATAATAATAATTACCTTATCAAAGGTTTCATATAGTAGTCTTCAAAGTTTATATGAATGAAGCCAAAATAGGTGATAAACATATAGAAAACTTGATCAAAATGCTTGGTTCCTTATATAACAAGACTTGAAATGTAGTCAGGACATAGACAAAATAAGGAGCCATCAATGTATATGTGCAATTGCTATAGTGTAACCACTTCACATATTTATGTGTTACATTTTGTTAAGTGGCCTTCCAAAGCACAATCCACAAAATGATGCAAAAAAATCAATCCATTTGCTTTTTGAAAAACGCACCTGTTTTTCCAACAATGCTTCTCTTTTTAAAAGAAATGTTTTTTTATTACTTGTCTTCGCAATGTGTTTTTGCATTAATCTACAATTTCATAAATTGAGAATTGAACGGCCTCATGGTTCATGTATGTCTTATCTATAAACATTCAACATGTTTTCTTCTTATGCACATTTCATAAAAATATCTCTTGCAAATGTAGGGACACACCACATTGTGGCTCTTGTTATGTCCTCGACATATAGTATTCGGTCGAGGACATTACTTCAGCAATGAGGAGATTAATTTTTCCCTATACTATAGTTTTAACATTTTTTTTAGAGTTTATATTTAAAAAAATATTAAAAGCACATTTATTTAAACCGCTATTGGTTACTAGAGGCTTACATCTGCCTTGTTTTGTGTTTTCCCGGCTCCCGACGGAAAGAAGACATCTGCAAAATTTAATATCTCAGGCATGCTGGCCATTGAAATCTGTAATGATGTCAGGTAGTGGGGTTCGACGGATTAAATAAACTAAACTTTCAGCATATCACATTTAATTGTGACAAGGATCCTTCATTGTCACTTGGGTTCGGAAGGTGGGCCTTCATGTGATCCAGACTCCACTTGGACAAGTACTAACAGTACAATTAAATAATCATACGAGACTTGACTCCATGAACCTCAAGGTTCATTCGAGACCTTTCTCTAATCATTTGCACTTTGGGGTTTGGGGATTGAGGCTTGTCCTCCTCCAAGTTTAACATGGAGCTCGGCTCCTTCACTCGATAGTCCTTTTGCTACCATGATGATTGAGAATTATGCTATCATAGCCCAATTCCATGAGATACAATCAGGTTTTGGTAATGCTATTGTTTTTAATATTGTTCCAGTGATGCAATGGCCATGAGAGTTTGTAATGCAAGGATTCTGTCCAACACCTTCACTTCTCAGACTTATTTTATAGGTAAATTAAATTGTTTAGATTAGTTGGTTGTTTTATTAATTCCCTCGGCACAAAATAATAAAAAGAATAAATAAGCTAGAATTATGCTATCATAGCCCAATTCCATGAGGCACTCGTTCAGTCTTCTCCTTAAATTCCCTGAAATGGAGTCTCGGTCGAGCAAGATTTCAAGGAAATTGCTTGCATTGCAAACATATTGTTTTATCCAGTGGTCTAGAAAATTCTTCACTTAGAAGAGAAATTGCGATTGTGCTTTCGAGGTTGCGGCGTTTTGAATATGCATGTTTTGGTCTGGAAACGTCTTCACATAGAACAAAAATCACTCATGTTCTTTCTAGGTTGCAACATTTTGAATATGCATGTTTTTCTTTACTTTTTTCCATTGTTTGACATTCTAGATACCGTTGAGTGTCTTTCAATTAATTTGTTTCTATCTCACTCAGTTGGGAAAGGTAAGTTCAATCACGTCGCCTCGTTTTCTTGGTGCAGGGTTGGTGTATATGTCATCTTCGTGTCTAATAAAATGGAATAATTTGTGATCAAATTTTTGGGTTTTCTCATCTTTGCCTTCTAATGGCGGTATGGAAGTAATCTGTGATGTAGATTTATGTGGTTTTTCATCGAAATTGCATGTTGGGTATTCATGTTGGGGAGGTTTTTTTATAAACTTTAGGAATGTTCTATTTTGAGAGGAAAATATGTGCACCATTCTCGTAGTGTTGATTTTCAGGTTTTAGTGGGATTTTCCATATTCTTATGGAAAGAAACGTGAAATGTTGCAGGTGGTCTGTTTGTGAATGCTTAGAAGCCTTAGACTGCTTTGATTATTGAGTCAATGTTGAATATCAAGGAATTTCAATGCTGAGAAGAAAATAATTGTTGTGGTTGTGCAGGCATTTAACTTCATTGGCATTTAGTTTTGGGTTTCTTCCTCTCAATTCGGGCTTCATTTTCAAGAATTTGTTTACAAGGTGCAATGCTGGAATCGATGTTGTGCTGCTTTGTCTTGCAAAAAAATCAAGTGAATATTAAATTCCCACTAATTAAATTCCAACTAAATTTAGTTTTTTTTTAATGTTTTTTCTATTAATTGGAATTTTATTTAATGGCACAGTGTTCATGGATAGTGTGCAGTTACCATATTTGATGTTACTACTAATATGACTTACAAGAAGGTCCCAAATTGGCAAAGGGATCTTTGCAGTAGCTTGTTTACATATGGTTTGTTTCAAAAGAGAAGGGTTTGAGAGGTTTCAATGTTTAACCCATTTTGTTCATATTTTGAACACTAACAGTACTTGCCTTTGAGAGTTATTTCTCCCAAATCATGAGATGAAATTTCATCCTCGTATTTACATTTCCCTTTATTCTTAAACAAGTGATATCTTATTTAGGTTCATGGTGAGAGTTGGTGGTTTTGAAAAAAAATACAATGGTGAGCTTGCATGCATGCAATCGTTTCAGCTTGTAGAAATTCTAAAGCCTTGATGGAATAAGGAATTTCATAAACAAGCTAAGGATCTAGGAACACAATTAACCTCACATAGAATTGTAGAGAATTAGCATAAGGAGAGAAGAAGAATAATTAATGAACACACATTAATGAATGATCAATAAATGATAATTGATATTATTACATAGGTAATACATCCGTATAAAGGAAAAAGGAGTTGCTAGAAGACAACTCAAGCTAGCTCATAAAGCAGGCTTACTAATTATGATAAACCCCATAGTTGGCTAAAGCACTTTCCCAATCTACCAAGCACCTCACGAATTAGCAATAGCATGTGTGAGTGATGATGAGTGAAGGAAAGTATTGCTAATCATAGAATATGGAGAGAAAATAATGGAGGATGGGTTGACGACAAAAGCTTCCAGTTTCCTAGTTGACTAGCTTTCCCTTATCCATAGAAAAGCAGGATAAAGTAGAATAAAGCAGAATCTGATATAAAGTGCAGTTACCAATTCTGGATGGCCATAAAGTGGTCAAGATCAACCCAGAATCAGAAATAAATCATTCTTAGGATATAGATGGAAAGTGTTGACTCTAAGGTGCAAGTGGATGCCAACTATCTAAGCTAGTGGGTAGGAAACTAATCAAATAATGATTAATTATTTTATCAGTGGGTTTATTATATTCCAACACCCCCCTTTAATCCTGAATTTATGATGATATCCTTGAACTAATCAGAAATATATATGCGTTTAGGGCCCAACAACAAAGCTATGGTCACTCTTTTACAATTGATCTTGTCCAAAGAAATGAAGAAAGAGGCAAAAGCTCAAGGGGAAAATCCTCCCTCAAGAAAGGACATGAAAAACAATACCAAAAATGCTGAACTGCTGGTGTAGTTGCTGCTCCAAACTAAATGCTAATGTCTAGAGGAATCTTCTTGTTGGGAAGAAGATAAATCTTCTTACCTGGATCAAAAACATAAACAACTGCAAGATGGATACTAGGACCATGTAGAACAACTGATACCCAATGATGTGAAAGAAATACTGAAGGATCTTGATACTTGTAATCAGCTCCAAGATGATAAGATGACTTGAAATTCGAACCAGTAGAGATTAAATGAGCTCCAGATAGGTGAAATTACTATCCAAGCGAATGTATAATGTCTCCATCTTCATTTACATAGAGAGGAGGTGTGCAAGTGATCATGTAGGAACATAAAGAAGGAGTAGGATCAAAGAGTGTGAATGCATGGGCTCCATGGGTTAATCTAGCTTCCAAAGAATCCAAGAGATCACATATAAGCACAACAGTAGACTCATGGGAATATACTGGTAAATAATCCTCTGTGGTAGAAGAATGTAAGGAGGAAAGATAGTGATGTTCAAAATCTTCAAGGAGGCTCTGAGAATGAGTGCCAAGAACCAAGGAGGAGTTGCAGAAGTGCATGAGATAAAGTATGGTAAGTGGTAAGACACTAAAAGGACTTGATTTTTCTAAGCAAACATCTTGGAAGTCATTGGGTTGCGCACCATTAATAAGAGAGGCATGCACAAAGTGTGAGAGGTCTGGCATATGGATCTCAGAATCCATGATGGAAGACATAGAGAACACTGAATGTGTGAGTGAATCATCAGTAGCAATAGAAGCTCCATTAGTCACTTCTTTTTCATCAACAACATCATAAGAAAATGAATCAAGATCTTCTACTTCAAGAGACATAGAAAAAGATGGCTCTTCAATATTTTATTCTTGATTGAAGGAGGAAGCATTTGAATCAAAGAGAGTAGTAGCAACAGGAATTGCAAGAGAAACTTCTTCTTCATGATCAACTTCATCAGACTCTTGTAGAGGCCAAGACATCTTGAGAGAGAGAAATCATTAAGGAGCTAGAGGCACTATCCACATAGCTAGCAGGATCCTCACTGTCCTTTCCCAAAGATCTATCCAATGTTGTCCAAAGATCCTTTGGGTATTCAACATAATCAATAAGGTAGCACATGCTTGGAAAAATAGCTAGACAAATAGCTCCAATTGCTCTATCACAGTCATTCAACCAATCACTTAGCTCTTCATAAGACTCTTCACCAGCTCCAATAGATATCTCATAGAGACCTTATCTCTTTAGATATGAAATCATCTTCAATTTCCACTCTGAATAGCTTGTGAATGGAGAAAGAAGAGGAACTGATACTCTTGAATCCGTTCAAAGTTGAACCTGCAAAATAAACCTGCAAATCTGAAAAGGAGGATTAATTAATGAACTCTCAAAGATCTGATATCATGTAGAGATTTGATATCCTGAGCTCTCATACCATGTAGATATTTGAGAACCTTAGCTCTGATACCATGTAGAAATTCTAAATCCTTGATGGCATAAGGAATTTCATAAACAAGCTAAGGATCCAGGAACACAATTCACCTCACATAGAATTGTAAAGAATTAGCATAAGGAGAGAAGAAGAAGAATTAATGAACACACATTAATGAATGATCAATAAATGATAATTGATATTATTACATAGGTAATACATCCTTATAAAGGAAAAAGGAGTTGCTAGAAGACAACTCAAGCTAGATCATAAAGCAGGCTTACTAATTATGATAAACCCCATAGTTGGCTAAAGCACTTTCCCAATCTACTGAGCACCTCACGAATTAGAAATAGCATGTGTGCATGATGATGAGGGAAGGAAAGAATTGCTAATCGTAGAATATGGAGAGAAAATAATGGAGGACGGGTTGACAACAAAAGTTGCCAGTTTCCTAGTTGACTAGCTTTACCTTATCCACAGAAAAGCAAGATAAAGTAGAATAAAGCAGAATCTGCTGTAAAGTGCAGTTACCAATTCTAGATGGCCATAAAGTGGTCAAGATCAACCTAGAATCAGAAATAAATCATTCTTGGGATATAGATGGCAAGTGTTGACTCTAACGTGCAAGTGGATGCCAACTATCTAAGCTAATGGGTAGGAAATTAATCAAATAATGATTAATTATTTTATGAGTGGGTTTATTATATTCCAACACAGCTTGCCCTTAAAGTATTGCAGAAAAGGATGGGTGCTATGCCCTTGAAATATTGAAGAAAATGAAGGGAGCTATGGGGAAGGTGACTTGCCGCTGCATTTAGGTAAAGTTTAAAGTTCATCTCAACTCCATATAAACCATTCCTTGAATTGTTGTGAAAGATTGGAATGTAAACCATTCCTTGCAAACGTTTTGGCATTTTTCAATGAATGTGAAGTGATGGTTTTTCTTTGGAAGTAATGGTATTGAACCCTTCACTTACTATAGATTTCTCCTAAGGATGGTTCGTTGAACCTATATTTCTCAGTTTCTTGAAGGATGGTTCACTAAAACTTTATTTATTAGTTTCTCATGTAGAGGGAGTTCATACTTGTCTACAGTGCTAGCAATCATAGTATATTATTTTGGTGAGTGTTCTTCAACACCATTTATGTTTTCTGAGTCTACTTGTTTTCCATTTGAAGAATTTTTTCTTATTTTCCACTTATGTGCAGGGAGTTTACTATATCGACTTTCCCTTTACCACTTCTGTGTAGGGTGTTTACTAGATCGACGCTCTATCAACTCACCGTATACTATTTTCGTGAGTGTTCTTCAGTAGTTTTAATTTCTCCTTTATGTTTTTTGAGTCTATATGTTAGCTATTAGAAGACACTTCTATTTTCCACTTCTGTGCAGGGCATTTTGTTATACCAAAATCCTGTCACCGGCATCATGTGATAAGAACTTTGACATACCTACTTGCCCTGAATCCAAGCTCTTGGAGTGGAAACTCATGGTTATTATCAATCTTTCCTGGAAATTCCCAGCACCGCGCTTCCTCTGTTGTCCAGGAGCGGTACCTTGTTCGCACCGCCAATCCCTTGTTGCCCACAAGTGGTGCCACCGCTTATGGCCCTTTGTCCATAAGCATTTCTTACCAGAACCGCTTTGTCATTGAAGGAGAAATGCAGTACCCTGGGTAAAAAGGGAAAAAGAGAAGTTTCTCTAGGCTTCTAGATGGTAAGCCTTGTGTCCTCCCTTATCCCTACTGTTGTGGGTCAGTTGAGCTTGAGATCCCTCATCCTAGGATCTTAGAGGCCACCTCACCCACTAATCTCTCAACCTACCATATCCATTAATCCTTATAAATATGAGCTCATAGCCATGGTTGAGAGGGAGAACTCTTAAGGTATTGTTATGTTGTTGGATTGATTACTTGGCTCAAGACCATTTGGGAGAGCATAGAGAGCTAAAGTCGGAGCTTTTGGGGATGAGAATGCTTGGTTTCATAGAGATGCATGTCAACACTAAGGCTTGGTTGTAAACTTCTTCATATTTCTATATTAATGCAAGTTGATTTCTGTCCCACATATATTGTTGTTGTTTGATTTCACATGTATGTTCTTAGATTCCTTAGTCACTAACATAGATCAGTAGATTATATTCTGGTGGTTTCGATATGTTTGCGTGTTGAAGCTTTATTGCAGGTACATAGGATAATGATTGAAGCATCACATTCCAGGTATCTACGGCGTCTAGGGAGAGTCTTCAACCTCTGTCCTCTATTTGTTTTGGATCTGAACCATTCAGACCACTGGAACACCTTGTTGTCCGCAGGAGGCGAAATATTCTAGCTAACAAATCTGGCGACTCTGCTGGGTAATAGATGTATTAGTTGTTTTGATCTTCCCCAGTCTGCAAATCTTGTCCGAATCTAGGCTCATTCTTCAACTCTCTTTAGTCAGATCTACTTTCTAACTTAGTCTATTTGGGTTTGAAACTTCCAGATCTGTTCAGATCTGAGTCATTTTGATCTTTTATGCTCTATTTTCATACTCAGTCTAGCAGTATTCACCTTGATCTAGTCTTTTTCTGATTTTATCCATTGTTCTCTTTGTGTTTTGGTCATCTACAAGGAACCGTGCCTATGCTGTGTACGAGGAGCGGTGCCACTGCCTATAACCCATTGGCGAGCATCGGTGCTGTGTTAGAAATGCTCTATCAACACCTGAGAAGCGCGGTGCCATGTATGCATCATTGCAAAGCCCTTTTTCCTCATTTTTTATTTTTATTTTAAAATTTGAGTTTTGTTGCTTTCGGTTTTGCTTATCAGACTTGTGTTACAGAATCTGATGTTTGTGGCTTGACAATTTTATGGTTTAAGATTGATTTGAGTGGAAATTCAAAAGTTTGATTAGGTCTTTTGATTGTTCATCCGCTTCTATGCTTGTTGGTTGTGTTTGCGAAAGGATTTCTTGTTTTCTAAAAGCTTAGGGTATTAGTAAGATCTCTTTGGTTTTTGCTATATACATTAAAAGAAGAATACTATATTAGCTTCTAGGTTTCATTTCTTATTTGCATAGTAAACTTCTTTTTCCTTCCTTTAAAAAAGAAATTTTTTGACTGAGACTAGGATATCATCATTGAGCGTTGAACATTGGTTTTCTGATTGGCTTTACAAGCTTTCAGGATCTTCATGTTCTTTCATCTCTTATGCATTTAGAACTATATCAATCAAAAAAAAATTGGTAGTTTTAAGTTAGATTTGCTTATGTTTTGAGAAAATTGAAAAAATAGAGTGCATTTGCATATAGGTGTGCTTCTTGTTTTTCTTTTAGGAAAAGAGATTCTTCCCCTTCTCATTGCTTTCAGAAAAGAGAAATCAGTTTGGAAAAGGTATTGCTTGTCTTTGTTTTTGTGTTCATGACTATTGTTTGGAAATATTTTTTGGTTTTGAAACAAAAGAAAATACTTTCTTCCCTCCTGTATGTAGGCATACTGAACGGTAAAGTGAACATTTGCACAAGCATACTGCATGGTTTTACTTTTCTGTCAAAACATCATGCATTCACCTAACCGTCCACTTTAAAATTAACGGTAGTTATAGGTTAAAAATTATGTAGAAATTGAGTGATAGGTTAGAGACGTGTTCGGGCGTCGTTAAGTGTAGGAGTTGCCATTATTTGTCAGCATTACATCCAGGGACTCGCACGGTTCTTCCACGTACTGTTGGTATATCGAACAGCCTTTCACGTACCCTTGAGGTATATAGAAAGGTACTTCACGTACTCGATTGTATATCGGAAGGCCCCTTGTGTACGATTATGCATTAGACAACACTACTACTGATTCGAGATCCCACGTACCTTGAATATATCGGGAGACCCCACTAGGATACCTTATCTATATGAGAAAATCCCTTTGGTCGTCTTGTTTGGAGCCATACACCGAAAACAACATTCGGGGGGATTACTATGCATGTACCCTCGAGGTATATCGCGAGTGGCACCTTCTTGACAATCCTGGTGAGAAAACTGACCTTTTGAACTCCTCCTATCATTTTAAGTGTGCTTGTTTTGACTTATAGATTGTGTAGGGGAGTTTTTTGGTGTGTTTTCTAGATTTCCAGACCCTAGGTTAGATAGGAACTGTACAAACTGGCTGAGTTAAGACAGTCCAGAAGAGTATGGGGCTTGCCACTCAATTTTACCCCTGGTTCAGGAGAAAATCCAATGGAAGCTATCAACCAAGGAGTTGCTACCACTTCCCAAGTGGGAGATAATGTGGTTGCGGAAAGTGGAGGACCATATTCTTCACACTCGCCTCCCTTGGTCCAACAACCTTCTCGGGGAAATACCTCGTTCCATCCTCCCACGGAAGGTCATGTTGATGATACAACCCATTCAGATTATGGTCCCAATGCTTCATTTTGGGATACCTCTATAGGATAGGCCATTGCCTCATTTGGCACCCGTTTAAACTCTTCTGAAGATGAAGAAGAACTTAGGAAATACTGTGTTGCCATTCTCCGTGCACAGGAGATTGATAAGCAAATAGATGAACTATTAGGACCAACACCATCACGTTCCACATCTGTTCCTGTGGGATATCGTTCACTTGCCGATTCTATGATACCCATTGAACCGATTATGGATCTTGCAGTAACACCACACAACCCAGGTCAAATTACCACCCCTATCACCTCTCATGTTATGTCTGTTCCTAATCCTCCCAAGTCTTCTGCACCTGGGGCTCAACCTTCAATTCCCATTTCGTCAGTACCTTCTAGTGTTGGGGGGAAACCCCCGACACGACCTACGTTATCTGGCACTGGAATTGTACCTAGTCAAGGGTAGACCTCTAACATAGAACCATCTATAGTTGATGTCCCTCCCACCCATACTAATGTGGTGAATCCCCCATCTAGTTCAGGTCAGCCCTTGGGGGCTCAACATGTAACCGTTCAGTCTTCTAGAGGTTATGGTTATTAAATACCTGTAGGTAATCATCCATCCAATCCTACATGAATGCCTTATGCTAGAATTCCATACCCTAGTAACACTTTTACTCCATGGGGGCAACCCAACTGGTCTTACATGCCAACTATGGGAGGGATACCTATACATATTACAGGAGGTACCGGAGGACCCCCTTATGGAGGTCCTCCCCCTGGGGGACCTAATGGTCCCGGAGGATCTGGAAACTTTCCTCCTTATGGTCCTAGTGGTCCTAGTGGTCCTGGGGGGATTGGTGGCTTTCCTCCTTATGGCTCTAGAGGGCCTAGTGGCCCTCCCCCTAGTGGTCCCGGAGGCTCTGGAGTTTTACCTCCTGGTGGATCTGGAGGGTCTGGTGGTATGCCTCCTGGTGGTCCTCCTCCTAGAGGCCCTAGTGCTCCTAGCAGTCATGATCCAAGAAATCAACCCCCTATGGGTGGATTTTCTGGTAGTTCTTCGTCACAACGACCTGTTTTTTTGTCAACTTATGGTCCTACTGGTAATTATATGCCATATCAATATTACTAGTATGTGCAACCCAACCGACAGTTACCTTTCCTAGCAACTTTGGACTTTCCTGATTTGTCCAAGTTGATTAATGACCCCATTCGACACAATCCCTCGTGGCCTCCCATTCCGGTAAAGTTACCATCGTATATCCCGAAATTCGATGGGAAGCAGGGAGATGATTCGAAGAACCATGCTATGACATTTCATTTGTGGTGTTCTTCCAACTCCCTCATGGATGATTCCATTTGGTTACGACTCTTTCATCATACTTTGACCAGTACGGCCGTGAAGTGGTACATTGAACTCCCACAACATTCGTTTGTGGATTTTGGCTCATTGGCAATCATGTTTCTTACACACTTTCAGCTCCCTATTTGTTATGAAACAGGCACTGATCTTTTAACCTCTTTGTGACAGAACACCTCCACCCACATTTCTGAGCATATTCATGAGTGGAGAAGGCAGAGAAGACTTATTAAGGCCCCCATTCCGGATTAGTTACTAGCTAATTGGTTCACTAAATCCTTGTTGCCTCCTATTTCCCGAGATGTAGCTATGGGCGGTGCCGTTATCAAAGAGTAGGATCTTAGTCGGGATCAGTACCTATACTTGGTCTATTCCCAGTCAGGAACTCTTTATGACCTGATTCCTCAAGCTCCTCGCCCCAACACTGATCCTTCCAAGCCACTAGCAGAAGTACCTGTTGATGGGATTGTTGGTTCAATCCAATCCCTATCCGTAGCAAAACCTGCCAAGCAAACCCAAACTGCCACACTTACTCCTTCGACTCATAAGGTTTCCGCCGAGGTCAATTCTATTCAAAGTACTCAAACCTCGGGTAATAATAAGAAGAAAGGTAAAAATAGAAATAAAAAAACTTGGAAACCAACAGGAGACTCCATGACCAACCAACAGTGATAACGACAAAGGGAAAAGGAAGGCAAAATATTCCTGTCTGCTATGCGGTGGTGACCATTTTTCAAAGGAGTGTCCTCATCGGGACGAAATCTCCCAGTTTCTGAAGTCCAATCCCGCACCTGCAGTACTTACGGATCCTTTTCCCTCTCAACAACAACTGATAGACCACATGTCTAATCAGGGTAACTCTAGTTCATCAGAGAAAATTCGTATGATGTCCTCAGATACCATCAATTTGCAAACTCGAAGTCAGAACTATGAAAAACCCGCAGATAAGAAAGAAGATCGATCTTCTTTAGGGAAAGTTCCCTCTACTAGTTCTCCTGAATTCTCGTCTACTGTCCTCTTATCTATCGAGAAGCCTACTCTCAACATGATTTTGCACCCACCTAAGAGTACTCTTCATAAGGCTGTCTTTAATCCAAATGCCCGAGCTGCTCAATTTTATAATGTAGTTGAAGATCTCACTCAGGAACCTTGTGCGATGTCTACTTTAGAGGTACTCCAAAGTTTCCCAACACAGCGCAAGAACTTGTTGACAGCATTAGGATCTTTAGACCCAGATAACACTAACTTGATTCATTTCAATGTTGAGAACTACAAGCTTAGATTACTGCATAAAATTGCTTTTCAGATCATTACGAAAGTAGTGGGAAATAAAATCTTTCGAATGGTACTAGATGAAGGAGCTTCGACCTCGGTATTGTCTTTGACTTGTTGGAAGGCTCTCGGCTCTCCCAAGCTTGTCACATCACCTACGACCCTTAAAGCCTTTGACGGACGGGGTTTCCAACCCCATGGTCTCATATCATCCTTAGCGGTCGAGATGGGGGGAAAATCATTTCCATCCAAGTAGAAGTGGTAGATGCCCCTTTAGATTACAACCTCCTTCTAGGAAGGAATTGGTTCTATGCCATGACTGTTGTTGCCTCAACAGTATTCTGAACAGTCCAATTCCTGCATCTAGGGAGATTTGTTACTATTGATCATCTTGATTTCTGTATGCCAGATGTTACCACCTCCACGGCTAATAACATCCCCATGTTAGGCCAATCCCCTCCTCCTTACCAGTCTATTGGGGTAGGCATGTTGAAGGATTCATCCCTTATGGGGATTTTCCCATCCACTCCTAGCACGGATACTGCGACAGTCCATATGAACACCTCATTTGATTACAAGCTGAAGGGAAAAAATGTTGTTGAGTCCACACGAAGCTATGTATGACACCATTCAAACCTTTTCCGATGATCACACTGATGACCTTCATCTAGTGGCTTCGGATCCTTACCATTTACTGTACTGGTTAGAACCTTCTCTTCTTGTTCTAGATTATCTCTCTAAGACTTTTCCTTCCAATGAGTCCATTATGGAGATTATGAATATGAATGAGCGCATTTGGGAGGATCACCATCATAGATCCATGTTCCTCCCCAACACCAGTTCGGTTCGCCATGATTCTACATCCTTGTTTCCTACTGATATTGTCAACGTTCCCCAAAGTCCTATATTGTTGCAAGATACAAATTCTGAAGGAAACCTTTGCAACATTACTCAGACAAACCCGATTGACATATCAGCCAAGCCTGATGTTATCGAGCATGTTCATGTTGGGTATAACTGCTCGACAGATGAATCTGAAGCATATAAGGCGCTTTTTAAGGAATTCCGTGGTATTTTTTCCTGGTCCTATGAAGAGATTCCAGGGATTGACCCATCCATTGTGGTCCATGAGATTAAAACCTATCCCACGGCTAAACCTTTCAGGAAGAAACTTAGGCAATTCCATCCTCGGAAGGCCGTAGCTATTAAAGCTGAAATTGAGAAACTTCTCAAAGCTGGGTTTATTTATCCTATACCCTTGATGGAATGGGTATCAAACGTTGTCCCTGTCAATAAAAAGCAGGGCACCATTAGAGTCTGCATCGACTTTAGGGATTTAAATAAAGCTTGTCCCAAGGACAACTTTCCTACCTCGCACATCGATCGGATTATCGACAACTGTGCTGGAAGTGTCATCTTTTCATTCATGGATGGCTTCTGTGGCTATAATCATATTGAGATATTACCCTCCGATCAGCATAAGATGACATTCATTTGTCCATGGGGATCCTTTGCATATAAGAAGTTACCTTTCGGCTTGAAAAATGCTGGAGCCACGTTCCAGCGTGCGATGTCCTATGCGTTTCACGATATTAAACATATTGTTGAACCATACCTTAATGACCTCCCTGCTCATTCACAATGATGGGAGGACCACCCTAGTCATCTTACAAACATATTCCTGAGATGCCGTCATTTTAATATACGGCTCAATCCGCATAAATGTGTTTTTTGCGTTGAGACGGGACATTCGCTAGGCTTTGTGGTATCCAAAGATGGCATCGAGATCAATCCTTTGAATATTGCTGCTATTTTAGATCTACCAGCCCCAACTAATCTCCTTGAACTCCAAAGTTTGCAAGGGAAGGCAAACTTTCTCCACCATTTCGTCTGCGATTTCACAGAGAAAACGCACGGTTACATGTGTCTCCTCAAGAAGAACACTCCATTCTTCTGGGATGACCAGGCCCAACGCGCCTTTGATAATATTAAGCATGCTTTGATTCATTCACCCGTGATACACCCCCCGGATTATTCAAAGGACTTTCTCTTGTATATTGCTACCTCCGCTACTACCATCGCCATGGTTTTAGTACAGGACAATCTCCACGGTCATGAGCACGTGATTTATTACGCCAGTAAGAATCTTATGGATTCTAAAACCCATTATTTACGTGTGGATAAGTTAGCATTGGCTACAGTCATTGCTGTACAAAATTTTTGTCATTACATTCTGCTCCGCACTACCACCGCATTGGCAGACCAGAACCTGATGTATTACGTCATGACTCGTCAGGTGCTCGGGGGCAAGTACTCCCGTTGGATCGTTATCCTTCAGGAGTTCAATCTGGAGTTTGCCAAGGCTACATCAAAGAAATCCTTGGTCTTTGCAGGGCTTATGTGTGATCTTCCTTGTGCTACAACGGAATTTGAGCCCAGTGATTCATTTTCGAATGAATTCTTGTTCTTGATTAGCACTACTGATCCTTGGTATGGAGATTTGTTGATTTATCTCCAAACACAACGATTTCAGCCGCATTTATCTCGCGATGATCGCCTCTGTATCTGTCACCACATGAAATACTATCTTATCCTGAATGATACCTTGTATAGACGTGGGATTCACTCTATTCTCCGGCGATGCCTCACTTATGAGGAGGTTGAACATGTGTTCAATGATTGCCACTCTGGAGCACGTGGCGGTCATTTATATGGGATGGATACAGCCCAAAAAATACTTCGCGCTGGCTATTTCTGGCCTTCTGTCTTCAAAGATTGTCATGAGGCTATTAAGAAATTCCCACCTTGTCAACATTTTTATCCTAAAAACCACACCCATCCTGCTCCGCTACACCCCGTCATTGCCGTTGGCTTATTCGCCAAATGGGGGATTGAATTCATGCATTGTAAGCCTACCTCATCCGGGGGGCATGGTTACATCATTGTAGCCATTGATTATTTCACAAAATGGGTTGAGGCCATGCCTACATATGTAGAAGATGGTAAGATTGCCGCTCTCTTCTTGTTCAATCATATCATAGCTAGATTTGGAGTTCTGCAGTCCATCTTTACTGATCACGGATCCCATTTCTGTAATCAAATGATGGAGGAACTGAGTGCTAAGCTAGGTTTTCTCCATGAAAACTCTACGCCGTGTTATCCGCAAGCTAATGGTCAGGTAGAGGCCATTAACAAAGTTTTGAAAACTATGCTTCGTCGGATGGTTGGAGATCATAAATCCAACTAGAACCACGTTCTTTTCTCTGCTCTTTGGGCTTATCAGACTTCTGTGAAAATAGCTACTAGTTTCAAGCCATTCTAGCTTGTCTATGGACTCGAAGCTGTCTTGCCGATCCAATGTCAAATTCCATCCTTACAACTTGCCATCGAACTTCTCCCAGACACTTCCGCAAAGGAAGAATTTTTTTTGTACTTGAGTAACCTTGACGAGACTCGAAGAGATGCTTCCTTGGCTAACGAGGCACATAAGAAACGCATCAAGGTGCAGTATGATAAATCCGTCCAGCCCCGTGTCTTTAACAAGGGTGACCTAGTATTGAATTATGACCAGAGATATGACAAACTAGGGAAGGGTAAGTTCGAGTCCATGTGGTACGGACCTTTCGTTATTTCTAAGGTGTTAGAGAAAGGAGCTTAAGAGCTCGTTGATTATGATGGAATCCCTTTGGGGAAACCTCTCAATGGGTTGTACCTGAAAAGGTACTATGCCTTGGTTTTCTTGGATAGTATCTTGTATATATGTATATTGATTGGCTTTCAGTGTGCTTTTAGTATTTTCAAGATGGTTTTGAGTTTAGTGTCTGCTTCTGTTTATACCATGTTTTGGTCATGCAGATGGCTTTCTATGGCTCCGCTGATGGTGCTTGCCGCCACACCTTGAATCTTGTCTCAGCTGCTTGGGTCCTCTATTCCCTAGCTAAAGATTTGGTCAATTCAGGAGCAGTTTGTATAGGTCCCGCTACTAATAATATCACCGAGTATGAAGTAGTCATCGGTCTTCTAACTGAAGCTGCCTCCCAGGATGTTCGTGATCTAGTAGTATTGATGGAATCACACCTTGTGGTTTGCCATTTAAACCATGTCTACACCATTAGGAACCTGGTGCTCCTCCACCTCTTCCGGAGAGTACGTTTGCTAGAAAGATCATTTGAAACTATTACTTATAGGCATGTCCCTAGGGAACATAATGTAGTGGTTGACTCATTAGCTAATTACATCCTAGATTGGCATATTTCCCATTCATGACATCAAATCAAACATGGTACATTGTAAATAAACATTCAA
>LPNX011129804.1:252936-332962 GCA_001517045.1 Pseudotsuga menziesii | reverse complement strand
ATATATATATATATATATATATATATATATATATACGAAAAAGTTTACAAAAATAGGTCCCGAGACCTCATCTGAAGCACGTAGGCTTTTAGGAAATATCATTATACAAAATCCTGAAGCTGTCAGCTTTCAATACATATATAATACACTAGTGGTGCTCGTGATAACACATCACTGCTCGAGATACCCTACGTAGCAACCTACTGAATCGACCCGATACTCTCGCTGTGGATCTCTGATATCTCATCTGGAGGTCATCTATGTCAGCATCTGGGATATCCAAGGTCAACCTCTCTAGGTTTTCCTCTAGCTCCCTGGTGATATCATCACCCTGTGGTACAAAGCGGGCTCCAGCTCGCCTATCCAATGGAGATGCTCCTCTAGGTCGTGCTGCTCCCACATCTGCATGAGAATATACAGGTCTCGTCACTTAACATAAAAAATATAAAACATTAAAAAACATTAAAAAAAAATCATCCATTTTAGGGTTTCTTGCTTCTTACCGATGTCACCCCACTGTCCTCCAGGTGGGAGTGGTAGGTCAGGATCTCCGGTGAAGTCCATGCCTGCATAAGAAAAATCCTCAACCATGAGGATTTGATCTCGTAGCCATCTGAAGAATGGATCACCTAACTTCACCCTTCCCCTACCCGCTCTTGTGCGAGCCATGACCTAGACCCACCTCAACATACAGTGGTCTCGTGCTCTCAAACTCTGGAAGACCACCTAAGGTCTCATCTGTGGAACCTGCATGAAGAAGAAGCAGGCTAAAATGGAACCAAAGCCAAACTGCTTTAGCTATCCCTGTTGACACTTAGTCAACTGATCCTTGAAGATTGGAAGCATGGATTCTGCCTAGTTGAACATCGTGGGTGCCATGGCCTCTATGGCATACAACATGTGTGCCCTAGAAGCCTGGTGCACACCCTAACTCTCGCCCACCCTCTACATGGTAAATAGGACGGTTCATAGGGCCTTATCCGTCACTGCTTTGATGGGGATCTTCTTCCCCGATGTACCTGTCCCTTGTGCACAGTGACGATCTATAAGCTCTTGAGTGGTAATATCCCCTCCACGGGATCCTGTTAGTGAGATGGGGGCATCCCATCTCGAGAGACCTATCAAGAAGTAGATGTCCTCTACTTCCACTGTAAGGATATGCCCCCCCACCTTGAAATACTACTGCTCTGGATTCCACATCTGCAGTATGTGTTCCAGTAACCTCTCATGTGACACCATGCTTGGGGTCCGAAATAACTTCAGTAGCCCACAGTCTTGTAATGTGGCAATACAACCCATATTTCTCTCAATAGCAGCATCCTCATTGTCATGTGTTCTTTCTTTCCATATCACCATGTTTTTAGCAACCTAGACCTGCCAAAAACAATAATGGTATGCATTAGAATCATCCTTAATCATTAAAAATCAAAGGAATGAATTTATATTGCCCATACTATTAGTTTAAGTTCTCCACGGCTGGCACCGCCTGTCCACTGTGTTATTGGCGTGGTTGTTGGGTGGTACCGTGTATCCCGAAAGGGGTGTCCGCGGTGCTCGCTTTTAAGGTTTTAGGGCTTGCCATATGAGCCCAAAACCCCACCAAATCTTAGAATAAATGCTATGAAATGAAAGAGAAGGGTCTTAGCTGTTACTTGCAAGTGATGATGCTGAAAACGGACGGTGGAAACTCCCGGTATCAGCTGCTGAAGATCTGGCTAAGAAAATGCTCCAAGTGCTCTCTGCTATAGGTAAATAGTGAAATGATTTGGTTTTTTACTATTTACATGACTTATATAGGAATTTTTGGGTCTAACATACTATATTTTTGATATAAAATCATATTTTAGTCAAAGTTTATTTGTCGTAATCCCTTAATGCTAGTTATAAATGCATTTAACACTTGTTTCAGAGTCTCTTGCAGGATAAGAGAACTATAGTAAGAAGCTTTGGAAAATTTGTTTATGGCTTTTTCTCACTTTCATAAAACGGAAAAGGTCGATGAGCGTTTATTACAACAATTTGTCACACTCGTTAAAATCTAGTATCAAAGGTCCGAGTCCATTTCAAGTTTCTTTCCAGGCTCATAAAAATCAACATTGTGTAAAGAATCATCATGGAGTCCTCTTTTCACCCCTTTTTCAGGCTCCTTAAAAATGAAAAAGTCATTGAATCTGTTTCCGTTTCTTTCCAGGCTCGTAAAAAATGACATTTTGTAAAGAAACCTCATGGAGTTCTCTTTAAACTCTTTTCAGGCTCCCTAAATACGAAAAGATTGTTGAGCGATCTTGTCTTCTTCATGCTCGTTAAAGTATTTGAAGAGTCATCCGTCTGATGGTAGGTTATCTCTTTTTCGGTTCAGATAGGAATATTTACGAAAAAGGAACACTCCAGACAATCATGACTAGAAGAGTTCTCTAAGGTATGATTTTACACTTTTTCAGGCCTTAGAGACTAAATCATACGAAAAAGGACCCCTTTGGAGTCTTCTTCCGTATTTGTTCAGACTCTCTAAACATGAACAATACCGAGTTTTCTTTCAGCGGACTTATTAAATTAAACATTGAGAGACCCATTTTGGGAATGAACCCCTCCTCTCTAAGGTTTGTAAAACATATGAGTCTAGACTTGTCTTCTGACAAGATATATCAAGTGTTTGTTACCCTCTTTGAACTCATAAAACCAAAAAAGAGGCACTCATCAATCATGATGGGGGAAATGGGAAGGGAATCATCTTGTAAATAATGGAAGTTTTTTGTCGTTATCTTTGAACATGGCACTTGTCTACACATCATGTCAGTCAATTGGGTATTCAGCTGATCTTTGTGACAATCCACTTTCATGAGTCATGTCACTCCTTTGAGTCTTTCAAAAGAATGCATTGTCCACTGTCGCATTATGTGTCTGTCCCGTTTAGTCATGCTTCCGAGTATTTTTATCGTGCCACCCAATGTTCAAAGGATATTTGAAGAAGTTTTACCTCTGCAGTCTACATAGTCTTTGTGTTAGTATCTTTGAGTCATATGGTTACTACATTCACATTATTCCAGAGCTATGTTCTGAGTTTCATGTCGTTGATGTGGGACTCATCATGGCCCTCCTTCAACGACACTATTCCTATCGACATCAGCTCATCATCCGAGAAATAGTCTTAGAAACAATGTTTAGTACCTTGACATATGTATGCCTTAATGACAGATTCTCTTGCTCTCGAAATAGGTTCACATCATTGAACTTTGATCGATAGAATCGACTGGGTGTTCGACATCAGGACATCTATTCGCACTCAGTAGATTGTACTAGGGTACCTTGGGAATCATTGACATTAATGGTGATCTCCCTCGCGCTTGTTAACGGTTCACATCATTGGCTGATAATCAAGTGGTTTCTACCATGTTCGACTTCAGATCATTGTAATCACATGGGTAGAATCATACTTTATGGAAGACGAGACGAAGACCCTGGGTATTTGTTTAAATCGCTCATTTCTTTTTCCCCAGGTTGCGATGGAGTTTTGTATATCTAGCATGGATCCATATTTGTATGGTCGTGGCTATGCTCAAATTTGTGTTTGTATGACATAGATCTATGTTGTATGTCCGGTAGCTGTGTCCAAGTTTGAGTCCTCTATCACATGGATCTACGCTGTATTCTAGTAGCCATGCTTGTTTATTCCTCTCATGGATCTGCCTTGTATTGGTTTGCAGCCATGAGTTTGGTTACTTGTGTCTATGAGTCAATATACTGATGTACTACAGATGCCTACTTGACGACAAGCTCCGATCGAGCCAACATTTTTGTCTCATGGTGACGACTTGTCCTCTCAAAGCTCTCGTTTATCGTATCCCTCTAAGACTCATGCTTTGGGGGGCATCCTATTATACCAAAATATTGTCACCATCATGTGATAAGAACTTTGACATACCTACTTGCCCTGAATCCCAGCTCTTGGAGTGGAAACTCATGGTTATTATCAATCTTTCCTGGAAATTCCCAGCATCGCGCTTCCTCTATTGTCCAAGAGCGGTACCTTGTTCGCACCACCTGTCCCTTGTTTCCCACAAGTGGTGCCACCGCTTATGGCCCTTTGTCCATAAGCGTTTCTTACTAGAACTACTTTGTCATTGAAGGAGAAATGCAGTACCCTGGGTAAAAAGGGAAAAAGAGAAGTTTCTTGAGGCTTCTAGATGGTAAGCCTCGTGTCCTCCCTTATCCCTATTGTTGTGGGTCAGTTGAGCTCGAGAACCCTCATCCTAGGATCTCAGAGGCCACCTCACCCACTATTCTCTCAACCTACCCTATCCATTAAGCCTTATAAATATGAGCTCATAGCCATGGTTGAGAGGGAGAACTATTAAGGTATTGTTATGCTGTTGGATTGATTACTTGGCTCAAGACCATTTGAGAGAGCATAGAGAGCTAGATTCAGAGCTTTTGGGGATGAGAATGCTTGGTTTCATGGAGATGCATGTCAACACTAAGGCTTGGTTGTAAACTTCTTCATATTTCTATATTAATGCAAGTTGATTTCTGTCCCACATATATTGTTGTTGTTTGATTTCACATGTATGTTCTTAGATTCCTTAGTCACTAACATAGATCGGTAGATTATATTCTGGTGGTTTCGATATGTTTGCGTGTTGAAGCTTCATTGCAGGTACACACGATAACGATCGAAGCATCACATTCTAGGTATCTATGGCGTCTAGGGAGAGTCTTCAACCTTTGTCCTCTATTTGTTCTGGATCTGAACCATTCAGACCAGTGGAACACCTTGATGTCCGTAGGAGGTGAAATATTCCAGCTAACACGTTTACTAGATGATTACCCAATTTTGTGCAAAGTATTTTCATATACTCCTTTATCTTTAACGGTGAGTAATTTATTTTAACATATAAGTACATTTCTTGTGTAGAATGGTATTCATGTATTTCAAGTACTACAAATAATTCCTCTAACCTTACAATTTTATGTGCAGATGAATTAATATTGATGAGTTTACTTGTCACGGGGCTCTCATGGAAAACTTGGCACCCTTCACCTACGTTCCATATACTGGCCTTCATTTTGATTCTTTCCATCCCAAAGGGATTATCAGTCGATTGGCATTCGACTAGGTTGAATAATTCTTCACGGGATTTATCTTAGGTTTTATATAGTTGATGCAAATATTGGGCATCCCTCATGTATGTAATGTTTATTTTTATGGGATATTTGATAGCCAAAAGTGGGGCGATGTCACCTCACTCTCTACTTACGGGATTTCATTAAACTGTAATGGACACAGTATATAAATGTTTTTTATATAATGAGACTCGTTCCTGCTGGGTACTCTGAATAGAGATTTATTTTGGATATATATTACACCCAGGATATTAATTAATATCTTTTGAATTTGATTCTAATATTAAACTAAATAATTTAATGGAAAAACCATCAGGGTATTCACCTTATTTTAAATACATCTATTAACCAAAGTCGCGAGCCATTTAACTTGGACATTGCAGTTTGGTATTCCTTTCAGGAATTATAATAGTTTAGATGGTTTTCACTTATATGACATTATTTACCATCAGTTGATTCCACATATGTATGAGATAAATCGAACCTACAACATTTCTAGGATGATAGGTGACAAGAGATTTAAAAGAAGGTTCCATTACTAACCTCCATATTGTGGCCCCTGGTCATGAAGGTTGCATTTGCAGGACGATGGATTCTGCTATGCCTACGTGTATTTCCATATTGATTCTGGCATGTTCCTTCACCCATTAATCAAATATTGTTGTGCCTCGTTCCCACTGGCCTTCCATTCATCCTTGATCTCCCCCGGTGCTCAATCACCTTGGTACCCTCTTTGAACTCGAATTCGATTTCATCCTCTGTCGTTTCAGATAAAAAATAAATATACAAATTTATTTCTCTCAAAAAAATTTTGAAACAAAAAAGAAAAGAAAATAAAATAAAAGGGATATAAAGTGAATGAGATGAATTATCAACCTTATAAGATTGAACCCTGACAATGAAGAGAAGGATGAGAGGAAATGTAAATATGGTAAATGTTACTTTCAAAAACATGTTCATCGCTATTCGAGAGTTTGCATGCAATAAGCTTACATGGACTAGGTGTCTCTTGCTATAAACTAAGTTCTTATTGAATGACCATTGTCTTGTCTAGGTCCCCTCCTGGTAAATTTTATAAATAGTTTTTTATTATCATCGTAATTGGTTTTTCGTGAGTTACATCTATCTTTACGTCGGAGCCATGATTGCATAGTTTCTAGGACCTTTCATAAAATGGTTTTCTATTATCATCGTAATTGATTTTTGTTAGTTACATATGTCTTTATGTCGGTGCCATGTTTGCATAGTTTCTAGGTCCTGTTATGGTGTTTGTGGTTTTCATAGTTTTTTTGGACTTAATTGATATTATAACTTCTTTCATTATGCTTCCTCCAAGGTTGACATGGGAAGACAATACCACTCGGGTAATGTTATTTTTTCAACATTAAGCTAGCATTATGTTAGGATTTTTACTGAGAGAACAACAAGTACATCAATCAAACACAAGAGACAATGAACACAGTGTTTTTCATTGGGGAAACCATAAATGGAGAAAACCCCACAACTTCCTCAGAGATAGAATCAACACAAGATGTAAAATCCCAAAACAGTAAGATGCACTCCCAACAGTAGTAATCTTCTTCTTGTCTAGCCCCAGTGTCTTCTCCTTCCTCAACTATGTGCTACACTTGAGTGTGTGAGTGATGTGTTCTAAATAGAGACCCCGGCTCTCTATTTATACTAATCCCAACATGACTAAAACCCTACTAGGGCTGACCTCTACTAGGAGAGTCTAATAACCCTAATGCCTCCGAACTGTGGGGACTTTAACCCTTAGACAATTGAAGGGTTACCCACTACGACTTGACATGACTTGTTTACATTATTTATTCTCCCGATCAAAACATCGAGGCATGACAACATGACTCAATTACATAATAGATACATCCCAGAATAAACATCAGGTTACAATACATAAGATACATAGATGAATACATTCCGAAGTTACAAATACATCAACACTCCCTCTTAACTAGGAAGGTATTCTTTCGACACAATTTTTAGCACTAGTCTTCTTCTCTGTATCAACTGGATCATCTTGTTATCTGCATATTGAATCTTCTGAGTCTTCAAGTCATCTTCATTCTTTGAATCTGGATCATCTCTCGATTTGGATCATCATCATTGGATCTGGATCATCTCTTAATCTGGATCATCATGGGACATCATCATTGGATCTGGATCATCTCTGGATCTGGATCAACATCATGGATCTGGATCATCACTTTATTTGGATCATCATCACTAGACTAGATCTGGATCATCACTGCTAGATCTGGATCATCACTCGATCTGTATCTCTCGGAGTCATCATAACTGGATCTGGATCATAGCTCGACCTGGATCTCATCTGGTCATCATCATGTGTGTTATCTCGTCATAGGAATTTCTACAGAGCCAGCCTTCTTTCATGTTGGTTTTAGGCCTAGCCATCAGGTAGGTCTTCGCCTAGCACTTACATCTGACCTACTTGTTAGAAAGGCATGCCCAACACTTACATCTGATCATGTAGTAACCTACAATCATATCAGAAAGGCCCATCACTCACATTCACCAACATGATAGGACATCACATCACTAACATATATGAAAAGGCTTCAACACTTATATCTGACCTGGAAGGAAACAACTCCTCCACCCTGGCCAGAAAGGCTTGCACTCACATCTGACCTGGAAGGAACTGAATCCTCTCACCATGACAGATTGGCCCCCAGTCCCAGACTGAGCTACCTGGTAATGGACCAGGTGCCTCCATTCTCCCGGAGAATGGCAGTTGCCCTTATGTCTGACCTGGTAGGAAACAAGTCCTCAACCCTCGGCAGAATGGCCTGCACTCACATCTGACATGGAAGGAACTGAATCCTCTCACCATGACAGAATGGCCCCTAGTCCCAGACTGAGCTACCTGGTAATGGAACATGTTCCTCCACTCTCCCGGAGAGTGACAGTTTCCCTTACATCTGTCCTACTCGACAGAATGGCCAACACTCATATCTGACATGGAAGGAACTGAATCCTCTCACCATGACAGAATGGATCAGCCCTTACATTTGACCTACTCATCAGAATGGCTTTGGATCTTAGCACTCATGTCTGACATGAAACGAACTGAATCCTCTCACCATGACAGAATGGCTCAGCCCTTACATCTGACCTGCTCATCAGAATGGTTTTGGGACTCATCACTTTCCCTTGGAGGAAACCTCGATCTGGAGAACACCAAGCTTCTCCCTGAAGTACTCGAACTTCACTCTGGCCAATGGCTTCGTCAACACATTAGCTATTTGTTCCTCCGTCGCAACATACTGGAGCTTCACTACTCCTCTCTGCACCATATCCCTGATATAGTGATACTTGATCTCGATGTGCTTTGACTTGTCATGGAACACTGGATTCTCTGACAACTTCATGCAACTCTGGTTGTCACAATGTATAAAAGTAGCATCCATCTGGAGATCAAATAAATCAGATAGTAGCTTCCACAGCCATACTGCCTCACAATTAGCTGAACAAGCTGTGACATACTCTACTTCAGCTGTACTTAGTGCCACATAGGATTGATTCTTGCTAAACCAGGAGATCATACCTGATCCCATACTAAAGAAACACCCTGAAGTGCTCTTCCTATCGATGGCATTGCCTGCCCAATCTGAATCAAAATAACCCTCCAGGTTAATCTTCTGATTCACATCGTACTTGAACCCATAATCAACTGTACCCCTCAGGTACCTCAGAATATGATTTGCAGCAATCAAGTGAACATTTCTTGGATCTGTCAAGAACTTGCTCAAGGTGTTCATAGCAAAGCAAATGTCTGCTCTCGTGTTCGTCAGGTACATCAATGATCCAATCATCTGATGATACATCGTAGCATCAACCGACTCTGATGATGCATCACTCAATAGCTTCAGGTTTGATGCCATAGGTGTGGCCATAGTCTTGCAATACATCATCCCAAACCTCTTCAGTATCTCTACTGCATACTTCCCTTGTAGAAGGAAGATTCCATCCGCACTCTGCCACACCTCCATACCTAGAAAATAATGCATCATACCCAAGTCCTTCATCTTGAACTCGGTAGAAATATTTCTCTTCGTATCAGTAATCAACCCATCCATACCTGTCACAAACATATCATCTACATATAGTAGAAGCATCACTGGGTTTCCATCTTCAACCTTGTAGTAAAGGTTGGAATCTGATTTAATCTTGGTAAAGCCCAAACTAGATAGAAAGCTATCAATTCTTCTGTACCATGTCCTAGGTGCTTGTTTCAAACCTTACAGGGCTTTCTTCAATATGCATACATGAGACTCCCTGTCATGTGTCTCAAAGCCGAGTGGCTGTTCTACATACACTTCCTCTTCCACTACACCATTTAAGAAAGCAGTCTTGACATCCATCTGGTGTATCTTCCATTTCATCACTACAACCAGAGCAAGTACTGATCTGATGGAAGTGTATCTAGCTACAGGTGCAAAGGTTTCTTCATAGTCTATTCCCTCTTTTTGAGAGAAACCTTGAGCTACAAATCTTGCCTTATAGTTTTCAATGCTACCATCTGCAGCATGTTTGATCTTGTAGATCCATTTGGAAGTTACAACTGACTTCCTGTCTGGTCTTGGGACAACATCCCAAACATCATCCTTCATGATCGATTGGTACTCTTCGATCATAGCATCGTTCCATTCTTTCTGTTATGCCGCATCTTCAAAACTATAAGGTTCTTTATCAATGAAATCACATAGTAAAGCTCCATACCCGAAACAGGATCTGTTCCTCTTTCTTTCTCTTTGATTCTCTTCTAGAGCCCCATATCTTTCCACATCTTGGATAAGTTATTGTACCCAGGCAGGTTTCCTCTTATGAGGATTCTTCTCCACAGGTGGATCTACAGGTCTTTGTGGTTCTTCAAATTATCGATCTTCTTCTCGAGTTTCTTCATTGATGGTTGTATCATGAATTCTGGGTGCTTCTGCTTCTTTAGGTCTCTTTCTGGATTTGTTGTAAGATGTGTCTTCATCAAATGTCACATCCCTACTGATGTCAATCTTCTTGTATCCTAGGAAATATATTCTGTAAGCCTTCGAGCTTTTAGAGTATCCCACAAATATACCCTTCTTTCCTGAAGGATCTAATTTAGTCCTCTTCTCTTTTGGAATGTGGATGTACACAGGACAACCGAATATTCTGAGATGGCTGACTTCTGGTTTCTTGTCGGAGAAGACTTCTTTAGGAGTCTTGTTCTCGAGTACTCTATGTGGAGTACGGTTCTGTACATACACCGTTGTTCTGGCAGCTTCCGCCCAAAGATGCATTGGAAGGTCTTGATCATGAAGCATTGCCTTTGTAGCTTCCATGATAGTTCTATTCTTTCATTCCACAATCCCATTTTGTTGTGGATTATAAGGAGTGGACAACTCCCTCTTAATCCCTGATTCTTTGCATAGCTCTTTGAATTCATTTGAAGTGAATTGTCCACCATTATCTGATCGAATGGTCTTGATCTTGTTTTCAGTATGGTTCTTGATCAAGGCTTTGAATTCCTTGAACTTACTGAATACTTTGTCTTTGTTCTTCATGAAGTAAACCCATGTCTTCCTAGAAAAGTCATCAATAAAAGAAACATAATATGCATACCCGCTTAGAGAGTTTGATGACATAGGACCGCATACATCGGAGTGGATGGTTTCCAATATTCCTTTTTCTTTGCTTTCGCTGCTTGGAAATGTCTTCTTTGTATTCTTTCCTTTCGCACATCGTTTGCAGACCCCATCATGTTTTGCTTGGATTTCTGGAAGATCTTCAACAACTTTGCTTGCAATAGGTAGTGCTCTGTAGTGCACATGTGCAAGCCTTCTATGCCAAAGTTCACTTGGCTCTACTGTGTCATGGACCAAGGCTTGTTATAGATGGCCCTTTAATTTGTACAATCCTCCTTCTTATTTTCCAATCACTACCGCATCATCGATAGTGTTTCCTTTTGGCCACATGATGACTTGACCATCTATGAATGCAACTCGTATTCCTTTTGCATCTAATGCTGATATGGAGAGAAGTTTTTCTTGAGTCTTGGCACAAACAATACTTCTTTCATTGTTAGATATTTTCCATAGTATAATTTATAGGAAGATTCCCCATTACCTTTTATTGGATATTGGTAGTCATCTCCTAGCTTTACCTTGTGAGGTGATTCATGTTTTGACATTCTCACAAAAGATTCCTTGAATCCTGTCATATTTTTGGAGGCCCCACTGTCTATAAGCCAATCATCACTTCCATGAGTAATGTTACCTGTGAGAGCGGATATCAGAACATATTCATCCTTGCTTGAAGAATCTTCACTTTCATATCTGGATCTCTTCCTGGCTGGTTCATCAGGCTCTGCAGCATGACCATGATGTCTTCTATTGTTGCTCTTCTTCATTATATTTTGTTTGTTAGGACAATTCCTTGCATAGTGTCCTGCTTCATCACATGTATAGCATATGATCCTAGATACATATTTTCTAGTGTTATCTTTGTGAGAGTGCTTACCTCTAGAGCTATGAGGTCTTCTTTTGTTTGAATTGGAGTGAGACTTGGAGTGTACCATGAGAGCTTGGTCTTCACTTCCCATCTTCTCTTCTCGAGCTGCTATCTGAGCTTCTTCTTGAGATCATTATTCCCATAGTCTGCTGAACTTGACTAACTTCTTTCTAGCACAAATTCCTTGGATGAAAGAATCCCATGACCTAGGAAGGCCATTCAAGGTAGTCATTACAATCTCTGCTTTTTCCACTTCTTCATCAACTGCTTCTAGTTTCTCTTTGATCTGAGAAACTCTTGTGAAGTAAGATTGGATTGTTTCTGCATTCTGAATCTTCACATTCTTTAGTTGGTTTCTCAGGGTCATCTTCTGGTTTATGTTCTTCCCTTGAAACAATTTGGTTAGGGAATCAAACATAGCTTTAGGTGTCTTGAGAGAGGGCACCTATGGGATAAGGTGATCCTTGATAGAATCAGCAATGATCCTCTTTGCCATAACCATATTCTTCTTATGTAAGGCCTTTTCCTCATCTCCCTCTGGAACTGGAACCTCCTCATGGATGTAGGAGTCTAACTCATTTTCTTCTAGGACCAGGGAGATCCTATACTTCCAATCTTGGAAGTTATCAGCTCCCTCAAGCTTTTCATCAAGCTTGGTATGATGATACATCTTAACTGAGAACCTCAAATGGAAATACAAAATATTTTAGATCTTACCAGGTTCAAGATGTCGGATTTGAAACTTGAGCTGAAATCTTGTAGAGCTGGTTCAGGAGCAAATTAGGGTTTTTATTTTTCGGAGTTCTGTCCACCAAAATGCCTTGAAATTTGTCCCTAACTTCGATTTTAGGGAGGAGATCAATCCAGGCCTAGGCTCATTGAAAAATTCCTCTTCTGTGAAAATCCCTAATTTCCAACAGCAGTGACATGTCCAAAACTGAAAAACCTGCGAATTGGATTATGCTTCGACAGAAAGATGCGCCCTAAGGAGGAGAGTTATTCCACCTTAATTTTGCTGAAAATCCATGGAGGAAGATCCACAAACTAGGAATCCCTAGTTCCTACAGCTGCACAGTGTCTTCTTCTCAGGTTAGCTCTGATACCATGTTAGTTTTTCAACATTAAACTAGCATTATGTTAGGATCTTTACTGAGAGAACAACAAGTGCAGCAATCAAACACAAGAGACAATGAACACAGTGTTTTTAATCGGGGAAACCATAAATGGAGAAAACCCCACAACTTCCTCAGAGATAGAATCAACACAAGATGTAAAACCGCAAAACAATAATATGCACTCCCGATAGCAGTAATCTTCTTCTTGTCTAGCCCCAGTGTCTTCTCCTTCCTCAACTATGCGCTACACTTGAGTGTGTGAGTGATGTGTTCTAAATAGAGACCCCAACTCTCTATTTATACTAATCCCGACATGACTAAAACCATACTAGGGCCGACCTCTACTAGGAGAGTCTAATAACCCTAGTGCCCTGAAACTGTGGGGAATTTAACCCTTAGACAATCAGAGGGTTACCCACTATGACTTGAAATGACTTGTTTACATTATTGATTCTCCTTATCGGAACATCGGGGCATGACAACATGACTCAATTACATAATAGATACATCATGGAATAAACATCGGGTTACAATATATAAGATACATAGATGAATACATTCCAAAGTTACAAATACATCAACAGGTAAGCCCATAGTCATACATGGTTCACTCTCCTCTAGTTGAGGGTTTAACTTTTAGATCTTAAGAAACCCATGACTAAGATAAAGTTTCTCGGGCCAGGATTCAAAGCGGCTCATGAGGGGCACCTCAACCACAAACTCACTTTCTAGTTCTCCAATTAATTTACTTAGCTTGGAATTTATCAATGTCCTTGTTGACAAATTTTGGTTATAGTTGTAATTGATGGCAAAGTTGCTTATGAAGTACAAATGATAAGCAAAAGATACCATGGAAGAGTTAACGCTGAGTTAATGCACCATAATTCAAAGTAAAGACAAAATGGCATGATGATGACATGGTAGAGATGAAGGTAGTGATGAAATGGAACAATGATGAGGTGGCATAGTTATATGCATGAGATTTGATGAATGAAGATCAATTTTTGTATAATTTGCAAAGATAGAATGCAGATCCACATTAGTTCTAGAATGGACGGTCAGGGAGCGACCCACACTAGATCTGACAATGAAGATAAAGGTTACATAAATTAGGCGAGAAGGCTAAATATTCTGAAAAAGATCAAGATCGGATGGTGTACATTGATCTTGCACTAGATCCGATGGTTAAGGATTAAATACGACAGTTAGGTAGAAAATCCAAAGTTCCACAAAAGATCAATATTGGACGGCTGAGATTAGTTCTGTTAAAATCGACAGTGCAGGAGAAAAATGTGGAAGTAACGTTTAACCATTTTATGAACCTACAACCTGCAACCCGCAATCCATAAGATCGAAGATCAGGAAAGACTCTGCAAAAGATCGACGGTGCGGAAGAACAATTTCGGAAAAGAGCTTGTGGAAAGTCAAAATGTTATGAATCCCACATCCTACATCCTGCATCCCGCAATATCGAAAGATCAAACGATTGAAGTTAGTTCCTCTAAAACAGTTCGATGGTGCGGAAGAAAAATTGCAGAAAGAATCTTGTACAAAGAATCTTGTAGAAAGAATCTTGCGGAAAGGAGATTGCGGAAATAAGCTTGTGAAAGGTGTTTGCAGAAAGGAAAAAGAGGATAGTCGACATCTAGCATCCCACAATTTGGAGATCAATGGCCAGGAAAACGACCGACAGACATCATCGGTGGGAAATTGTTGAAATAGAATCTTGGTGCGGAAAGATGATGTTGAGGCAGAAATCGATGGTTAGATCGATGGTCCATATTGACTTAAAGATAAGATCAACGACTCTGATTGGATCAGGAAGTTAATCCCGCAGAAAGAATTTTTGCAGTATGGAAGCACCTGCAAATGTTGGACAGAGGTGCGAAAATGGTTTCCAAGTTGCGGAAATGATTTTTGAGGTGCGTGATCAATGGAAGAACATAAAAGGACATTCTAGAAGGCGTGATATTCAGATCTAAAAGGGAGCAAGAGTAAAAGGTGTGTTTGTTCATTTTGAAAAGACCCAACTGTGGAAAGAAGCTTAAACGCTGAGAAGTATTTAAGAAGCAGCCTGAGTAAGAAGGAAGATGTCTCTGCAATTCAAATTGCATGATCAGAATCAGAGACCAGTGGGTGTGATAGAATTCAGTGGGAGAGAAATCATGAGAACCATATTAGGTTGGTAGGGCAGTGCGAGGGCAGGAAACATGCTTGCAAGGAGTTGTTGCCTCCTTTCAGTTGTAGCTGATAAACTAGGGGGTTGTAGCATCCTTCCAATTGGCATTGGTAAATAAGGTGTTGTATCATCCTTTCGGTCGTAGCTGATAAATGAGGGGGTCATAGCCTCCTTCCAATTGTTATTGGTAAGTAGGGTGTAATACCATCCTTGTATGTAGCAGTAGGGAAAACTGTTTGTAAATAACAATTTTGCATTAATAGGACGTATTGGTGGTTTACCCTATTGGGCTTCCATGTTAAAATTGTGTTTTGTGTATTCTTGTTGTTATGTGTTTCTAATGATAGATTTAAAAGTGGTTAAAATAGTAAAAAGATAACAATACTGATTCACCCCCCCCTCTCAGTATTGACCAATAAACAAACAATTGGTATCAGAGCAAGGTTCCTTCAGCACAGTTTAACCATTGGAAGGTAGATCCTTTATATAACCACTATGGATCAACAAGAAGGCTTGGCCACTAATAGACCTCCACTATTTACAGGAGAAAGTTACTCTTACTGGATTGTAAGAATGAGGTGTCATCTGATATCCCTAGAATGGAAGGTTTGGGCAGCAACTGAAAAGGACTTTAAGATAGGAAACTAATACCCTACAGACACGGTTGAACTAGGTGAATATAAAGGTAATCCCAAATCCATAAACACAATCTTGATTGGATTAACAAACAGTGTGTTTACTAAGGTTATGCAATGCACTTCTACTAAACAAGCCTGGGATAAGTTGGATATTATCTATGAATGAGGATCTAAGGTTAAAGAATCCAAACTGCAGACATATAAAGGTCAATTTGAAAGCCTCAAAATGAGAGAAGAAGGGAATATTGGGGAATACCTTCTTTGTGTAGATGAGGTGGTTAATGCTATTAGAGGTCTTGGAGGAAAATTGAAAGAAAAATAAGTTGTAAGCAAGATACTAAGAACATTACCAATGAGATATGACTCAAAGGTTTCCACCCTAGAGGAACAAGATGACCTTAAAACAATGACAGTATATGAGCTGCATGGAATTCCCACTACTTATGAGATGAGAATTGGACAGGATAAAAAGTCGAAGAAAGAAGCAGCGTTTAGAGCCACTTCCAAAAATCAATTAGGAAAATCTAGATGATGAGGACGCCCTCTTTGTGAGTAGACTTAATAAAGGCACTAGGAAATAAAAAGGTAAACTACCTTTGAAATGTTTTAACTATGGCAGGATTGGACATTTTGACCATAAGTGTCCCTATCCAAAACAAGAGGTGAGTGACCATGAAGAATCATGCTGTCATAAGGGTAGAAATAAGTATAAAGAGAAAAAGAAGAACTTTTATTCCAAGGAAGAAAGTGAAGATGAGGAAATGAATGAAGATAATGAAATATTGTTTTTAGGAACAACTAACTCAGATGAGGAATCATAAGTGGACATAGAAGTTGAATACATGGCTGTTGTAGATGAAACTGAAAGATGTAGGAAAATAAACAAAGTTTTGAAAGAGAAATTGTCTAAATACCAAGAAGAGACAAATCAGATTATTACTTATTTGAGAAACTTAACTTCAAGAGGCCAAGAAGAGTGAGGAATATCTAGTATTTCTTCATAGGAAGAGAATTCAAGATTCTGGAAAAAGTTGAGAAAGAAATTGCTCGACTTAGAGAAGGGGTTGATGAAAAATTCATCAAATCTAAGTTTAAAAAAATCTCAAAGATTCTGGGTGATATTCTGAACAGTCAAAGATCATCTAGTGACAGATCTGGTTTAGGGTTTGTTAAAGAAAAGAAGCTATAGAGTTTCCCACTCACTATCAGAGAGGAAGTACAAAGAGCTATGCTGAAGTACTGAAGAGTCCTATTAAAAAGGAAAAGTGCAAAGAATATGCTTTATCTTTTCATGGAAAAGACATAACTCATGAGGAGCTCAAGAGACAAGTAATAAATAGAAATCATAAAATATTTCTGGGTCATTGTTATTCCTGTAATAACTTTGGTCACAAATCCCTGAAATGCAAGGCTTATGAAAAAGTTCATGAGTACAAGAAGGATGCAATTAAAAATCCGAAGGTAAGGAATCATAACTAGTTTGGACTTCTCCAAAGGTTTGATATAGTGTTACAAATGTAATAACTTTGGACACTTGGCTAGGACTTGTAAGTTGAAATGTGATGCTCCAGTAGAAGTTCATAGACAGTGGAAGAAAATGGCAGTTAGGAAATAGAGAGACCAAAGACCTCCTGTGGATAAAGAAAAAATTCATGGTTATTTTCATTACTGTCATAAGTTTGGTCACATGGTGGCTGACTACAGAGTCAGGGGAGAAAATCAAAGAATGAAAAGCGAACAGGACACCAACACAGAGCATGGTCAAGGACAAGTAAATAGTACACCTCCTGAAAAGGTGTGGATGAAAGAATTAAAAGCGTCAGAAGAAACACAACTTTTAGTCATTAATGAAGTCTCAGTAGTTGATGTTGAGAATAATGAGGTCATAGATAAAAATGATACTCATCATGAGGGAAATCTACGTAGTAATGTAGAATAATACACTGATAAAGATGAAGATGATGAAGAAGGATGTAGTGATGACTGTGGGATATTTTTCTAAAAAGGTCTCTTGTGCTTTAAAGAAAACCTTGAAAATGACATTAGAAGGGATCTTATACTCAAGGGGAGTTAAATTCAGAAAATTCCAATTGGTATCTAAGAAAAAATTCAAGTGGTATCTAATGTTGAAGTATATTGAAAGCTACCTTCTTCAAAGATGATGGGTGATCAAGGTTGGTGTATGGATGACATAAGATAAAGTATGAAGTAATGTGAAAACAACAAAATGTAACAGTTATGAAGACCATGATGTATGGAATCAAATAGAAGATCAAGATGATTATGTTCACTTAGTATTTGAAGTCATGACACATAAAAATTGTTGACTATAAAAGAAAACTCAAGTCTAAAAGAAATAAAAAATTCAGTCTGTTGATAAGGTAGTAGGATGAGTTCAACATTGACAAAGGACAAGGTTGAGGTTACGAGTCTTTGTGTCTGAGATAGGGAGACCATAGAAACTATGTAATAAACTGAAGTAATCTATGTGTTGAGGATCTGAAGTTATGGGTCTCTGGATAGTTGATAATATAGTCTCCAGCAGTATATGCTAGGTTTTTATGTGAAGATCTAAATGCATAGGCTTAAGGAATTCTGGTAAAAGTGGAAGCCAATTGACTTATAGGAAGAATAGACCATTAGATATGGTAGAAGGAACAAAGTTAAAAAAAAAGGAAACATGTATCCTAGAACAGAAAATGGAAGAGTGTTGAAAAAATGCCGAGTGTAGACTCTGTCACAAAAATGTTGACAAAGGAGAAGAAGTACAGTGACAGGGGGATTCCATGGATATATCAGTTAAGCTATCATTCAAGAATAGGAAATGTTAATATAAATGATAATACGTTGGTTAAATAACCAAGTTCATTTAAAGGGGAGATATGATGACAGGAGGAGTTCTCAAGAAGAAGAGAGACAAGAAATCCTATATCAAAATAGGTGCAGCATTGGCATAACAGGTTATCCTTTGTCATTGTTGTCAAAGAGGGAGAATGTTTATAGGTTGCCATCAATGCCAAAGGGGGATATTGTTGACAAATTTGGGTTATAGTTGTCATTGATGGAAAACTTGATTATGAAGTACAAAGGTTAAGCAAAATATACCATGGAAGAGTTAAAGTAGCATAAGTCAAAGTAAATACAAAATGGCACGATGATGAGGTGGCATAGATGAAGGTAGTGATGACATGGAACGATAATTAGGTGGAATAGTTATCTTCATGAGATTTGATGAATGAGGATCAATTTTTTTATAACCCGCAAAGACAGAATGCAGATCCGCATTAGTTCTAGAATGGACAGTCAGGGAGTGACCCGCACTAGATCTGACGGTGAAAATCAAGGTTACATAAATTAGGCAGGAAGGCTAAATATTATGAAAAAGATCAAGATCGAACGGTGGGAATTGATCCCACACTAGATCTGGCGGTTAAGGATCAAATTCAACAGTTAGGCAGAAAATCCAAAGTCCCGCAAAAGATTAAGATCGGGCGACTAAGATTAGTTCTATTAAAATCAATGGTGCAGAAGAAAAATGTGGAAATGGAATTGAAAAAGTAACGTTTAACCATTTTATGAACCCGCAACCCACAATCCAGAAGATCAAAGGTCATGAAAGACTAGACAAAAGATCAACGGTGTGGAAGAAAAATTGTGGAAAGGGGCTTGCTAAAAGTCAGAATGTTATGCATCCCGCATCCTGCATCCCACAATCTGGAAAGATCAGATGACTGAAGTTAGTTCCGCTAAAATAGATCGACGGTGTGGAAGAAAAATTACGGAAAGAAGCTTGCGGAAAGGAACTTGCAGAAAGAAGCTTGCGGAAAGGAGTTTGCGAAAAGGAAAAAGTGAAAAGTCAACATCCATCATCCCGCATATCGCAATCTGGAGATCGACGGTTATCGAAATGACCGATGAAGATCAATAGTTGGAAATCGCTGAAACAAAATCTTGGTGCAGAAAGGCGATTTTAAGGCGAAAATCGATGGTTCAATAGAGGAAATTTCAATTTAAAATGGGCCTTCCAAAAATAATATAAATTCCATGTCATCAGGTATTAGCCAATCAAAATGCTTTAAAATTCAAAAAGGGAGCACCTCTTAAACAATTTTTCAATATAAATTCGGGGATAGGTATCATAAAAAAACTACTTTTTTGTTCGTATTTTCGACATATCTCATTGTGTTTTTACTCAAATTTCAATTGGGAGAGCTCGTTGGATGCATAATTAAATTTTGCATCCAACGAGTACCCACTCGACATACTTTTGGCGGCCCCCGCTACCCCAAAAACAATAAATACATGAAAAAACATGATGATGATGTCATCATCATGTTTTTTCAAGTATTTATTGTTTTTGGGGTAGCGGGGCCCGTCAAAAGCATGTCGAGTGGGTACTCTTTGGATGCAGAATTTAATTCCACATCCAATGAGCTCTCCTGATCGAAATTTGAGTAAAAACACAGGGAGATATGTCAAAAATACGAACAAANCTTCCTCCAAAATTAATAAATATTATTTTATTATTTTAACTATTATTTTATTAATTTTCCTTAGGAGGCCCATTTTGAGTTGAAATTTCCTCTAATGAGATCGATGGTCCGGATTGACTTAGAGATAAGATCAATGAATCTGATTGGATTAGGAATTTGATCCTGCGGAAAGAAGTTTGGAAGTACGGAAGCACCTGCAAATGTTGGACAGAAGTGCGAAAATGGTTTCCAAGCTGCAGAAACGATTTCTGAGGTGCAGGATTAATGGAAGAACGTAAAAGGATTTTCTGGAAGGTGTGATCTTCAAATCTGAAAGGGCCCAATAGTGAAAGGTGTGTTTGTTCAGTTTGAAAAGATGCAGCTATTGAAATAAGATTAAACACTGAGAAGTATTTAAGCAGCAGCCTGAGTAAGAAGGAAGATGTATCTGTAATTCAAATTGCATGATCAGAATCAGCGACCAGTGGTTGTGACCGAATTCAGCGGGAAAGAAATCGTGAGAAACATATCCGGGTGGAAAGGTGGTGCTAGGGGAGGCAATATGCCAGTAGGGGGTTGTTTCCTCCTTTCAGTTGTAGCTGATAAACCATGGAGTTGTAGCCCCATTCTAATTGGCATTGGTAAATAGGGCGTTGTAGCATCCTTTTAGTCGTAGCTGATGAACCAGGGGGTCATATCCTCCTTCCAATGGGTATTGGTAAATAGGGCGTAATACCATCCTTCTCTGTAGCAGCAGGAAAACCTATTTGTAAATAACAATTTTGCAGTAATAAGACGTATTGGTGCTTTACCCTATTGGGCTTCCACGTTAAAATTGTGTTTTGTGTATTCTTGTTGTTATGTGTTTCTAATGATAGATTTAAAAGTGGTAAAATAGTAAAAATATAACAATACTGATTCACCCCTCCCCCCCCGCCCCTCAGTTTTGAGCAATAAACCAACAATCCTTGCTCTAGAAATCCCAACTTTCTCCATTCTACCATGTTAGACACATAGAGAGTCAAGACTGCTTTGCTGCAGTTCCTTGAAAAGAAGGGGATGTTTCCTACAACTGGATAGCATGAACAGTAAGGAAATAATGAGCAAAGGGCGATACTTAACATTCAAATGGACATATAGCTTTAACATCTTTAGGGGATCTCTTCCAGTAATGTATTGTTTCTCAATTGAGCTCAACTATGTTGTAGCTATTGAATATAGATGGAATTTTGATTTCAGAAATTATATTAACTCATTATCTCCACCATTATTGATTATGGAACTTCTTTGGCAAAGATAATCTGGAAGTGGATTAGTATAAAATGCCTCTTATGTGAGAGACCTCTCCATGCCTTAGGTCCATAAAATGGGCCCTTCCTCTTTCTTGGTTCTCCTTGTCTGCGCAAAATGGTTTCCTCTTTCTTGGTGCTCCTTGTCTGTGCAAAATGGTTTTGGAATAATATTTAACATTTTCCCTCCATTCATCACAATAAATAGGAATGAATAGACATAAGCACTAGTGAATATATATATGTTATTTACATGGGAATTGGCCTTTTACCTTTTACTGTGCATTTTTGTAACTAGTGTGGATATACTATTCCATTTGTCTCCCACCATCATTTTTTTTTACATTTTAAATGCAATTGCAATAAAACATAATGGTTTGTATACTTGTATTAAGGAGCAGTATTATACACTACCAGCATTGTATCTGTGCTCTAATTTGGAAGATTCGAAACCCCAAGTCTTTGAGATGCTCTTTCACTGTTTTAACTTTTGATGATTTTGACAATGAAAACCTTGTGGTGTGGTGGGAGAAATGCTTTTTAGTTGTGGACATTTATTTATAATTGTGGGACAAAGTAAATGATGCTAGCAAATCCATCAATATATATATTACATTTGCCAACTTAGGACTAGCTCTGAACGGTATTTTTTTTTATAATAGAAACAATTATTAAAGGAGTTGTTTTATTCTTTTATATATATTTTATAAAAATAATAAAAAATTAATTATTATATTGTTTTAATATTTAAAACAACAAAACAATAAGTTATTCTATCATTTTTTGGTTTCTTTGTTTTTTGTTTTTATTTTTATTTTTTAAATCTTTGAGTGGATCTTAGTGTGAATATAACTATCATATCCATTATTATATAATTTTTTCCTAAATTGTTGGAGGTGGATTGGAGTGCTTATGTCCATAGGACTATGTTATTTGATGAAACTAATGTGGATTGTGACTAAAATAATAGAAGAAGTGAGGTAGGTTTGGTTTTTTCAATACTTGTCATCCAAAACCAAGTGCATGAATTACTTATTTGTCTTGAATGGGCAAATTAAATATGTGTTTGATACTAATAAATTGAAAAATCCAAATCAATGTCTCTTTAATGATCACTAACATTATTAATAATTCATATTAATTGATAATTACTGTCTCTTAAATTAATTATTAATTATTTAATTATTAATAGAAAGCATTAATAAATATTAATAGAATATAATTAATGATTATAATTAATCTTATAAGATAAATAATTATAATTATAATTCTCTAATTGATGATGATGATGATGATTAACGTCTACTGAGACCAAAATTGGTCTATCGGACCTAAAGAAGCGAGTTATTTAAAATGTTTTAAAATTGTATTCCTATGCTCAAAGAGTTTGGAGAGAAGCGTCCTGAGCTCACTATAATTTTGACATGTTAAAAGGCTAGGAAGATCGGCATTGCAACAAAGATTATGAAACTGAGATCTAATGTGGGTGTACGTAGGGCACTTTGAGAGGAAGTGATTTTCATCCTCAATGTTCATACTCTCACAGAGATGGCAGATCCTTTCCGCCCATGGAGTTTTAGGAATTTTCCAACGACCTGTTTTGCTATGGATCTCATGAGAGTTCGTTCTTATCTTGGCTATATTGGTTTTTTTCTTTGAACTAGTTAAAAGAGAGAGATACTTTTGATCTTCTAGAGTTGGGTTGATGACCTCCTTATAATATCTTAATTTTCTTTTAGCCTCTAAATCTTTCTCACACCACATTTTCATTTTAAACTTAGAAGTGACTATATTTTTAATGTTATTAATATTTTGTAATGCAACATTTTCGTCGATCTCCCAATGGTTTAACCAAGGCTTGGTATCTTTATACCAACCTCGCTTGAGCCTTAGGTGGTTTTGGTTGGAATTGAAAGCTAGCTTCGGAAGTCTATGGTCTCCCATATTATTGATTTTTTGCTTGTACAACAGGAGTCTAGTCATAGCTAGGATCTCGATAGGGGAAAGACCCACTTCTATAAGGAGAATAGGATAAGGCGTGTCATTTTTAATTTTGAGGTTATACGTTATAAAGCGCTTCTAGACTTGCTCAAACTTTCTCAATAATTAATTAGGGTATATTATCAAAAGCTAAATTAGTAAATGGAGATATCCCGTGTAATACCTAATTCATATTTATATTAATATTGCCTTATTTAGAATTATTGATATAATATTACTTAGACATATTAATTATAAGAGAAAACCTTGGGATTAATATAAACTATACTATTATTACTAAACAATTACTTTACGGTATCATTTGGTATGGTAATTAATTTTGATACATCTTCTAATAATCATAAATTGACATTATAAATTATAATTAATAATAATAAATTAGTAATAATAATAATAAATTAGTAATAATAATAATAAAAATATATTCCCCCTTTAGTTATATATTAATATAAGATTTGTATTAACCTTAATTAAGATAAGAGTATCTTGTAATACGAATTAGTAATATAATTCATATGTAGTATATTAATCGTATTTAATTATTAATTTATTATATTAATTTCTACTATTAGTTCATATCAAATGTACATTACTAAATTAATTTAATTTTTATAGTATAAAATATTTTGTAACTAAAAATAAATACAAATAATAAAAAATACCACACAACTTAAATATATAGGTCCGATAAACCAAAGTTTAAAACAAACTAATTAATTCGTTTTTTTAGGTTCGATAGACAAAGTTTGGTCTCAGTGGACGTTAACCACCACCATCATCATAATAATAAATAATAAACTCTATTATTGTATTATTTTTTGTAACAAACAAAGTATTCTCAGCAATCAAACATGCATCACACCTATCTCAAGTGTATGGTGGTAATGTCAAGGACATTGTGACCACGTGGCTCTTGTTACTTTATAAGTGATGCCAAATTCACTTTACATAGTTTGATCCATCGAAATCCTTTCTCTTTAGTTATGAAATTAATGACAACTATATTTATAATGAGACTAAAAAATGTAATATGTACTCTAAATGAGGTTTATATGTTCCTTCCAACACTTGTAAATATAGAAAAATAGAAAAATCGCATTAGAACCTAGAGGCCCAACTTAAAATAAACATTTCAAAGTATTTAAGTTTCTAGGTGTTTGTGAGTCTTTTAAAGTTTTTATAAAGCCATGCGAATTTTTTAAGTCAATATTTTTTTAGCATAGTGTGAGATAAATTTATCTATGAATTATCTCCTAAATTATTGTTAATCAAATTTTATTAACAATTTTCATAAATAAAAAAATTCAATAATTGTGTTTTAATTGGTTTTTATGGAAAAATTGTTTAATCTAAATTACTCGATTTGTAAGATTCAAGTTTCTAAAGCTTAAAATCTTTCATTTCTAATTTTGGAAAGTATAAATACTAAAAAAAATATTGAAGTCATTGATTGTATGCAATAACAATAGAACTAGAAAATAGTTCATTAACCAACAATCACAAACCTTTTTAGTGAAATATTGGGTTTTAACTCAAATCCCTTATCTTCTTCTAAGACTATCTATTTCAATGATCTTATACAATTATACAAAGCATGAATCGATGGACAAGCAATGATATCTTCTATGATGATATGCCCTGCTTTTTTGGGAACAATGATATCTTCTATGATGATGTGCCCTGCTTTTTTAGGAAACATTGTGCAACTCTCAATGAATGAAAGTTTAAGGAAAAAATATTTTGAAAAACAAAGGTTATTTCTTAATAGTTAAAAAATTAGATAAATTAGGTTTGAGTTATTCAAGTTAAGATGTTCCAATGATTGCACCGAGAGGCGCTCTACAGCCCAGTATGAGGGAGATCTTGTAACATGATGTAACATTACTAACGTTTGTAACATGTCGGCTAAAAATAATAGTGATAGTGAATATTATGGGAGATATCTTGTAACGTGATGTAACGTTTGTAACATGTCGGCAAAAAAAATAGTGATAGTGAATATTATGGGAGAGATCTTGTAACTTGATGTGACGTTTGTAACATGTCGGCAAAAAATAATAGTGATTGTAAATATTATGGGAAAGATTTTGTAACAAAAAATAAAAAAATAATATCACTTTCCTAATGTTATTTTTATTAATAAAAAATAAATTTTCTAATAGGCCAAAATAAATGTCGGCCACAAAAACAATCTAATATGGGGGAGATGTTGTAATCTTCCTACCTAACAAAACAATAAAAAAGTGAAAATTTAATTATCCCCCCAAAAAAATATGTGGGTTAAGAAAAAAACACAAAATTGAATTATCCACAAAAAAATGTTGGCCTTGCACATGGTTTTAAAACCATGTGCAAGGCATTCTAAATAACCCATGGTTTTATTGTACATGGTTTAGGAGGCTTTGCACATGGTTTTAAGACCATGTGCAAGGCCTCCTAAACAACCCATGGTTGTAGGAGGGCCTTGCATATGGTTTTAAAACCATGCGTGGGAAAATGATGCAATGTTCGTTCTTAACAAAATAAAAAATATTATATGGCTGCTATAAATAATATTAAATATTATTAATAATAAAATTATATGTGGACTTTAAATAAAATATGTGTCTTTTGGTTTGAATCAAATCAATGGATACCTAAGAAGAGGTTTGCACCTCAAGAGATTTGATCCATCTCGATGCTTGATAGAGCCTAGGATTTGGATCTACGCTGGTTTATATCCCATTTAATTGAATTATATTATCTCTAGATTACCACCCACATAGTGCACCCAAAAATGTGTATCCTTTATCTTCGAAGAAGAGTATACCAATTGTTTCGAATACAAAACTTGTAAAAATATCATCAAGATCCACTAGTATAGGTTCAAACAAGCTACTTCATTCTTCTTTATAAGACTTTATAGATTCCAAACTATAGTTTTAAATAATCAACTAAATATCAAACTTTATTATTTAGTGACATTGCAATATATGAATGTTTGCAAGATTTCATTGGTATTGATGTTGGTTCCCTTCAAGAACGTGTTATTAAAATTGAGGCATTTGGTTTCCTCGATATGGTTACTGTAGACTTTGAGAAGGATTGTTAAAAACATATTCAAAAGATGCATAATTGATTAAGACTGCTTTATTTGTGATTTACTATATTTGTACATTTTAAGAGGTCCTATTTCAAAGGTATTCAATCTATAATATGCATTATTTATAACATATTAAAACAAAATTTCAAGCACGGTTAAGTTCTTTGAGAGACATTGGAATTATACATAAATGTCTTTTACTAATCATTCCATGTTATGGTAATTAATGGAAATTGGAAATTTCATTAGTGTCTTATTTTTTTACTCATGTCAAAAGTTTTGAACAAAAATATTGCAAAGTTTTCATTTTCTACAATGTATACATTTTAATTTCTTCAATATTTTTTTACTCATTTTCAAAATTACACTATTTATTTTATTAATTATATTTAGTCTTATAGACAAACATCTATTAATAACAAAATAGTATAAAGTTATTAATGTCATACAAATACTTCCTTCTTTCTTTGTCCATAACCAAAAATAGAGCATTCATGAAAGTGTTCCATTTGCATCAAAGACATTAAAAGAAAATATGATATTGGTAGGAAACTGCCAGAAACAAATTATTTGCATAAAGGAAGTACATCAACCCTTGGTTTCTTACGGAATCTCCATAGTTGAAAGAATGATTACTCACAAAGTGTAGCTAGTCAATAGACTTGTGCTTACTTACTCGTGGGTGCATCTTCTTGCAAATAACACTTTATAAGTTTCATGTGAAGCAATAAATCATATAAAGAAATTGAAGTTTTTTTCCATGAAAAAAGTTATGATCTATTATATTAAAATAAATCACCTTGTATAGAGGCTCCAAAGGCCTTTTATTTCAATTAATATTGTGATGATCCATCATGTATTACAAATGATATCTCCCTGTCAATCATAGATACATTCCAGAAAATCATTGAGAAAAAACTCAGTGCATGTGTCATATAACAAAATAGTACAAGTTCTCAAAAAGTGAAGAGAATTGGTTATCGTCATAAAAAACTGATTTTGCATTAAATCATATGCTTATGATCTAGCAATTAAGAGTGTTCTTTTTTTGTCAATCATATTTAAGAGAAACAATTTTCATCTAGGGTGGGGTCCTGGATCATGCTCCATAATAGGATCATTGGCTTGTCCCCACAAGTTCCAATTTCCTTCTCCCTCTTGTAATCTAAGCTTGGATAACTAGTCTTCCAAAGGGTTCCTTTCCCTAAAAATATGTTGAAAAGTTGAATGTTGAAACTATCCTTCTATGCAAATCAATTCCTTGTATAAACACTGTGGATTTATGTTCTTTGGTTGTCTCTTTTGTTTCATCTAGTCCACCACAAGCTTTGAATCACGAAAAAATTACAATCTATGTACCCCTTTTGACTGTGCAAGCAACATTACCAACTTTAAAGACATCATTCCTGCCTGATTGTTTTTGCTCAACCCAAAAGCTGTAGAAAACTTAATCCAATGTTGATATGTTAAGAAGATAATACCACGTACAGCACCCTTTTCTGTCCTTCCATGAGATGCCCCATCAAAGTATTCCCAACATCCATGTTTATCAAAGATCTCCTCCTTCATCTGTCGAACCCTTGGAGGTCGATCATTCTAGGGAAAGAGATTGAGAATGACCACAATTTTCCTGATCATGGGAGCGACCCAAGGATCTCGTGACTAAAATCGCATTTTAATGTAAGTGTGAAGATGATGTCGCCATGCTTATTAATGTTACATATTGTTGCATATACATAACATAATGCTTCATTGAGAATTTAAAAGCATAAATAAGCAAATGCAACAATATGACAATATGAAAATCAAGCATGAAAGGCGACAAACCAAGCTTGTTAATGGAGCTCGTCCAATTTGGACTATGTCAATCGATGGTCTCTACGTCACATGGTTCCACATTCTTTGGCACATTTTTGGTGCTTTATATTTTTTTCCATGTTATTTGTAATTTGGTCATGGTAGTGGAGTTGGTACAAAGTTTGTATATGAACGAGATCACATATCCATTTCCTTAGCTATTACATTTTTCTAAACAAACAATTGAATTTGTATTTTCAGAGGATCATTGGAACCTTTTTAGAGTGTGACTCATGCATAGTACTAATTAGATTATTTTTACTCGGTAGTTACAATGGTTGGTTCCTCATGCACTCTAATGAGATGGATCAACATCAACAGGGGCATTTATTTTGTGTCGAGTTTTTCACAATTATACATGAGTACCTAAGTGTTGGGACTCAATTTAAAGGATCACTATATTTTGTGGGGATGGTAAACTCGATTCTCATTATCTTACGAATTTGAAATTTGCAGTTTGAAGTTCTTGTGTGGATCTTTAATGACTTTGTCAGCTTTAGGTTAATTCAAGACTATCTTTAGAGTTTTATAGATACACCTTGTTTTGACCTTTTAATGTTTCTAGACCTCACTATTTTTTTATAGTTGATGGCGGTTTCTTTCGTTTAAATCCTTTTTCTGGTTTGAAAGTAGAGCGTCTGTTTTAATGGAGTATTCATGTGGCAGTTTTCAGTGTTTGTCATTCTTGTACCTATACAATAATTCCTCTTATGCTTAAGAATTCAACATTTATTTGGGGTTTCTTGGCCCTCGTCTGCAGAGATTTGGTCATACTTATTGATTGGAGCTTTCTGTCTTTGCATGTCTCATTCTCTTAGTAATCAATCCATCTTTGTGAGATCTTCTTCAGATTTAGCTCCAGTTCCCTTTTAACATTAGTGATTGACTCTCTTTTGGGGAGGGGTTTTTCCTATTTTTTTGTTTTCCTGTTCTTTGTTTATGAGAGTTTTTTGCTTGGATACCTAGGCAAGCCTAATTTTCGAGACACAATTTTTTTTTATGTTTAGTCCCTATGTTTCTCTTAAGGGAGGGTGTTAATGCACGTACAACTGGTTAATATTACTTAGACTAAGTTTTCCACTGGGCTAGTATGTGTATCTACTAGTTGGGTAAACCTTGTTTCTTGGTTGGCATACCATCAAATTCTGTGGTAAGACTTTCAAAGTTTTTTTTATAAATAAGCTCAAATTTTTGTTGTAATAAACACAACAAAACGATATACAATTTTGTTTTGTTTTGTTTTCAAGGCTTATCTTTGATCCTAGGTAAAATCAAACTTCTACTAGGTCGAGCTCTTCTAATTTGGTAGTACCTACTGCTCACAAGACAAAAGAAATGACATGGAGCCATCCTTACTCAACTTCAATAATGTATATCTATATTGGAAATATAGAAAGATAAATATTTAGGTTGTAAAAAATTTCCAAGATCCATAGATGTGTGTATGACTTATTTTAGTAGGCATTTTAATTCTTCATCATAGCTTTATATTCCACGAAAGCATGTCTAACTTCAATAAAGAGAATGGGTATTAAGTGTTGCATTTTATTTTTAAATGGTACCCTTCTTCCTCTCTTTCTCATTATTTATGCTTTCATGCTTCATTTATTTAAAAAATAAAGAAATTGAAACCCTTATATTGCTTTAAGGTTTGAGTTTAGGTGTGAAGATATGTCCACCACATATTTGGGGATGTTGCAATTTCAAAGACCTCTCCACTATACATTTGTTGTTTAAGTTGGATATCTAACCCATTATTTTTATCTACTAAGCAAAGTAAGATGATTTATGTAGAGCACTTAGAGAGATTTTGCTTCATCTTCTTGTTGAGCTTAATCCCTAATCAAGGGTCATCCGTTGATTTCAAGTGTTGCATTGATTGATCGAAAAATTGACCCTTGGTGTGACTTCCTACTTATTGTCATTTTTGCATTGAATCACTCATTTGCATTAAGTGTCGGTCATCTTCAAGGCATAATCTAGTATAAAATTGTGATGATCCCATTACTTATTATATTGTTTGTTTAGTTCTAAGTTACTTAAATTGACTTAGAGAGAATTCCCACTAAGTTCGCACCCTCTAGTGGATCATGTTGGGTTGGGTTGTTACAACCTAGCATTTTCCTCTTCCTTCCCACTCTTAGGCTTCCCTTATTTCTGACCAAATACTCTAAAGATTATCTTCTTTTTCTTTGCAAACCATCATAGGGAATCATGATTCAATTGGCAATCATACTAATTATTTTGAAAATAACACTCAATTACTAAGGCAGGAGGGAGTGGGAGAATACATTGCCAAATGGAACTACACTAAGCTAAGTTATGAAGAATAAAATTGAGCTAAATGGAGGAGAAATAAGTGGATGTGTGTTTTATGAGCCAAGTCGAACATGAATGAATGATTTAGGAAATCAATTCTTATTCATAGTTTCAAATCCACTACTTGGTCAAATTTGATTTGTGAACGATGAAATGAAAAGATATATAACAGTAAAGATCTATAATATTAACTGCAAACAAGAAATGCTTCCCATCATATTAGCCTACTCCTCTATCAAATATGTAAAACAACATTTAAATACCCCAATATTATGCCATCATACAACATTGTTAAATATAAAATCTAATCCTCGCTTATGATTTAATTATAAATTTATTTTTCAATACATTTAAATTACAATTATGAGATTATTTTTCAATTTAATTATAATTTTTTTTACAATATGTTATAAGTTTTTAAAATTTTCTATATTCCCCCACCGAAAAAAAAAATTGATTCCCCATCAACGTTCAAAATTGAACCCTTCACAGCCCTTCCAAAGGGTTCTAGCCCTTCCCAGAAGTGTAAAGTTAAAATTGTCCTTCAAAAAAAATTTAAAATTTGAATTTAACCCTTCCAATAAAGAAGGGCATAATTTATATCAACATTTCAAAAGAAGTGCAACTTTTGAAATTATCCATCCATATAAATTTCTCAAGATGTTGAAATTCCTATGCTATAAAGTTTGACTCATCATTCAAAATATTGGAAATATGATAAATTGTAATCACTTACTCACTCATGCCATGCACTCACTGCGTAGTTGTGCAACATTGCTAGTAATCATTGATGACTATGAGGAACTAGCCATCGAGATGTGACTCTAACTCCCGAGTCACTTGGGGTTGCAATCTAAAGTGTGACAATGTTTCAACAACTACAACTATAACAAAAAATAACAACTACTAGTCTACTACTAGGCCCGAAACGAGCTCAAAAATTTGTGCCTACTACCTATGTGAACCTCGCTACCAATGTCCACTCTTTTTTTGTCAAAATGAAATTGAAAAGGCTGGTTTGATAAGTCCTCCTCTACAAGACTTCATTTCTTGCATGAATATCATGGACTCATGACAACTATAAAGAACACTCGATGTTATGCAAATACAAATAATGGCATGTACAATGGTTATTAATAAAATAAAATAAAAAACATTTGTTGGCTCAAGAATAGTATTCAATTTGATGGGTTCCATGATTGTGATGTAATCTCGCTCAGTCCTGCCAAACATTTTTGGTTTCTCACAGCATTTGTCCTTAGCACTACCAAAATACATATAAAAATTACTTGTCTTTACATCCTTTTCTCTTTAAATCCTCATCTAATAGTCATAACTAAGGATTATTATGCCTACACATCCTCACCTTATAATACGAATTGGGTCAAGGCCCAAAGACAACCATAAAATATTAAATGTGTCAAGATGCAAAGAGTCCATAATCTTAGGCCTTCTTCCTCATTATCATGCCTTTTGGTAAGACAATAAAGATGGTAGTGGCATGCATTAGCATGGAAATGTTTTTAGGCATAGAGGTTATACACATTAATTGTTTTCATTAAATAATTTAAATTCCTACTGATGACTATCGATTCAGTTAACCGTGGAATGGTACAAAACACAACCAATTTTTGAGCCCCAAGCACTTAATTACACACACGTATAACTTTCTCAAATCTAGCCATTAATAAACTTATTTTGGTATTTTGGTTCAATTTAAAAGGATGTTGAGACTCAGACATATAGTGAGTTGCAAGGATTCAATTGAATTAGGCCCTTCCCTCACACACATGTATGCTTTCACAACAAGCGCTGAAAAACAATATTTGTTTTTTGCATTTTTTTTGGTGAAAAGGTTTGGTTAATTAAATCAAATATGAAATAAATTCAAATATCATAAATTCATAACCATAAGACAAACCAAGTGGAAATTCAAATCATTGTAGTGTTTGCATATTCATATGAATCATGATATATGTCCAATCACAATGTCATACTTCAAAAGCAACAAGTCTACAGACTACAACCAAAAATCAAAATGCAAGAAAAATTGAACAATGAACAATGAGCTCATTTGACAATAACATAGCTAAGTTGGCTCCATCAAGCCATGTCATCTAGGCCATCTGCATCTATAGCATCACTATCATCATCAAGGTCCTTCGTCAATAAGCTCTCTAGGTAGTCATCACTCTCAAGTGGAGGATCCTCAACATCCATAACAATTGAAGGTATCTCAACAAGGCCATCCGGTTGTATCTCCTCATTCACACATGTGGCATCAGCTACCAATTGGTCCCATCTCTTGAAAGGACCCTCGTATCCTGGGTCTTTTTGAGATATGAGACGAAGTGTGCTATGAATGTAGACTAAATTTTCTTCCTTCTTTGATCCTAATCTGTTTCTCTTCACTGAATGGATGAAAGAATAAGTGCTCCAGTTCCTCTCACAAGATGATGAGCTAGCTACCTGCCCAAATAAAAAATTAGAATTAATGTTAGGGGACGACAATATTGAGTATCACGTATGTAAATTAAATTTTAATTAATACAAAAACAAGATGAGGAACCACTTACCTGTCCAAGTAATTGTATGGAAAACTGCTACAACTCAGGAGAATCAACACCATGAAGCCACCACCAATCAATTGGATCCTTTTTCTCGCACCTATCGGTCAAAGAAGCATGTGAGGCAAAGACACCTCGCCCACATGAAAATTGGGCAAATTGGCCTCTTGTTTCAGAGGCCTCTTCTACAGAACCATAATTTTTTTAAACTGCAGTCATAAACCCTTTTACCACCTATCTATCTTGGGAAGGGGGTCTCCTTCCCGTCGAGGGATCATACCATTTTGGATTCACTGCATAAGCTGCCATATGATGTGGGTTGTTCAATTTGTTCCATCTTCAATGTATGATATTTTTCAACTGTGCCCATAAATTAGGATCTTTCTCATCTGTGATGGATCTAATTTTCTCACACATAGATTCCATGTTCTCATAAATCTCACCTAAACATGGACCATCCATGTCTGCATAGCAAGGCATATCACATATTGACTCTACAAATTCCATAACAAATTTGACATCACCCCAAAATTGATCATCCAAAATCAATCTCTTCACCTCCACAACAAAATCTAAGCTAGACAACCTCCAACCATCCCACATATCACTGATTACAGTGGCAGCTAAATCCCCTTTCATCTCTAGAAGCCTCCTAATCAAAATGTAGTAGGTTGCAAATCTGGTATTAGCTGGTTTAAGAAGCTCTAGTTTGGCATGCCTATGATAAATAGCTTGTGAATGGTGGTGGTTGCACATGAACATTTGAATTTTTCAGCCATTTTTGATTAGAAGTCGAATCTATTTGATTTTTCCAATGTCTTTCAATGCATTATTGAGAGAATGCACTGCACATGGTGTCCAAAAAATGTGCCTAAGGACATCAACAATTCATGATACAATAAAAAAATCAGATTTCTTATTTAAGTACCCAAATAATTTTTCAAATTCAAAAACAAATTGAAATTATCATACTAAATTATTAAATTAAAAATAAGAACCTGTACTCTTTTTCGACCATTGTCCCTGCTGCTTTGCACACTAGGGCTACATCAGTAATCACTTGAATGACATTGGATGGCCCCACCTCTGCAATGGCATCACATAAATGGTCTTTCAAGAACATAGTGTTCTTTTCTTGACCAGAACAATCAATTGCCTTCATAAAATATGGACTGGATATAGAAGAGACAATAATGTTGATCAATGGAGGATTTCAACAATTAGTCTAACCATCCATCACAATGGAGCACCCATATACACTCCAAGATCCCTTCAATGGTGCCATTTCCTTCTCAAGGCGTTCCTTTTCCTTGTCCACCAACATGGTTTGAATCTTCTCATAACCCGGTGGCTTATACACCAAAGGTCCATCATTAATGGCATGGACCATTTGCTCAAAATAGGGTGAGTGAGCTGCATTAAAAGGGATTCCACATTCAAGAAAAAATCTTGCTATCGCAAGATCAACACCCTCCCTTCCCTTCAAATCAAACATGTCATATATGCCACCAAGGATTTTAGGCCTCTTGTTTGCTGTTACATTTCTTTTTGATGTATTTGATGAAATGTCTTCATCACCAAGATGAAATTCATCCTCGGATGGCATTTCGGCTTCACTGGAATCATCATTGTCTTTACCAACAACACGAGATGTCCGTGAGATTTATTTTCATACCTTACCATCAGCCCTATGTTTCTGCATTTGTATACTAAGGAGTTTAGTGGGATCCTCTGGGTCTCCTGGACAAGCATCAACACCCTTCTTTGGAATGTTCATGAAATGGGATTTAACCCAGGTGTAGTTGCTCTTCCATTCAGCTTGACAAAGGTGGCATTTTATAGTGGTTGTCCCTCCTCTACCCTTCACTGGTTTTGTCCTTTCCACATGCTTCCAAAGAGGATATTGAGGGTTTGATGAAGTCATATTGGTTAGGAATCAGGATTCAGTAACTTTGAACTGGAACCGCAAGTAAAATTCGAATTTGAAACATAAAAAAAATTAAAATTAAATAGAATTAAATTAAATTTTCACTTTTAACTTTTAAATTTTAATAAAAAAATTAAAATCAGAAACTGAGAAACTGATTTTTTAATTTTTAATGAGGAAATAAAAAAAGAAATAGGAATCCCAAAAATACACAGGAAATGGAAATCCGGGATCCCAAAAATTTAAAAAATTTAAAATGATTTTGTTTAAAAAAATCAAAATCAGATGACAGAAATTGATAAATTGATTTTTTTAATTTTTCATGCAAAAATAAAATAAAAAAACCAAAATTTTTTACCTATGCCCGCGGCCGAATCTCTTCTCCTTTGTTGTCGGCTTGCTCCTCTCCTCCGATGTTGAATCTCCTCTCCTCTGCTGCTGAATCTTCTTTCCTCTCCCATGTTGTCGACTTCCCCTTCCCTCTGTTACCCATAGGCTCTTCCTCCTACTGCGGGCTCTTCCCTTGCTGCCTGTGGCTTCCCTGCTAGTGCTTCCCACGGCTTCCTGCTAGTGTTGACCGTGACTTCCCTAAAGACTGTTGCGGCTCTCCTCTACACTGTCGATCCTGCCAAGTAGCTGCAACATTGAACAGTGAACAATCAACGCGGAATATAAGAAGGCAGGGACCCACCACGCATCCTGTCTTCATTAAAAAAATTTCTTAAATCAATTTTTAGTTTTGTTTTTATTTTAAATTGCAAAGTTTCCTAAAAGTCCCCGATTTAGGGGGACATCATCCCCAATTTGGGTGAAGTTTCCCATTTTTTGGTCAAAAGAACCCGGTTCTTGGGGACCCCGTAGGAAACATCAGGGGACGCCAGTGAAGTACCCGACCCAGTTTCTGGGACGTGGGGATAGTTTCCAGGATGGGGATGCAAATCCCATGGGTGGGGACGGGTACCCATGCAACTTATCTTGATAGATTCTGGAGCTTCAAATCACATAATGACTGAAAGAGACTCTTTCTCATCTTTGGAGACCGGAAAATCCATTTCCATCCACATGGGAGATGACTCCACAATCATATCCGAAGGGAAAGGTACTGTAAATCTTGAGCATGGTTAATTTTCCAATGTTCTGTATGTACCATCTCTTGCATCAAACCTCCTAAGTGTTTATCAAATGACACATACAAGAGTGCCCAAGAGAGTCTCCTTTATCCCAGATGATGTAGAGATCACAGAACTTGCATCCGGAAAACTTGTAGCAAAAGGCCTTGCAAACCATCATGCAAAAGCCTGCGAGTTCTCCCATTTTATGGCGGATGCAAAGCCCACCACATTTCTGACTCATGGAAATGAGGTTAGTAGATTGTGACATGAGAGGTTCGGCCACCTAAACTTTAAATACTTGCAGCAATTATAGAATAATTCTATGGTTGAAGGCCTCCTAGTAATCAAAGCTACCACCGAAATTTGCAAGGGTTGTGTTCTTGGCACCCTGAGCATGATTTTGATTGGGGGAAGGCAAGCCGAGCATCATGCATATTGGGATTGATACATTCTGATATCAGCGGTCCCATTCCTACCACATCCATGAATGGATCAAGGTACGTTCTCACTTTCATTGATGAATTTTCCAGATACACATGGGTCTTTTTATCAAAAAGAAGTAGGAAGTCTTGGAAACATTCACTGAATTGAAGGCTTTGATTGAGAATGCATCTAGAAAAAAGATCAAGATTTTGAGATCTGATAATGGTAGGGAGTATATCAGTAATGAGCTATTGCATATATGTTCCCAAAGTGGTATTCAGATCCAACATTCAGTCCCCTTCACTCCCCAGCAGAACGGTGTAGCGGAGAGGAAGAATCAGTCTCTCAAGGAGATGACCACTTGTATGCTGGAATCAAAGAAGTTAGCTGCAAATTTGTGGGCTGAAGCCATGAATGCTGCAGAATATATACATAACAAAGTTCCACACTCATCTATGAAAGGGAATACCCCTTTCGAAGCATATTTCGGACACAAGCCGGATGTGTCGAATCTGAGGGTGTTTGGGTCCACTGCATGGGCCCGAATTCCGCTTGATAAAAGGAGGGATTTGCAACCACAAAGAATCGAATGTCTATTTATTGGATATCCTAATGAATCTAAAGGTTTCAAGCTACTGGATATCAGAAAAAAAAGATCATCATTGAAAGGAGTGTCATGTTCGATGAGCCTCTTCAGGAGGTAGAACTAGTGAAAGGAGAAAATGGTTGAATTTCCTTCCTATTCTACTGAATATTTGGATGATGGAATTGAGGGTGATGAACCTGATTTGGATCCTTTGATTTCTGATATTAGTGAATAGAAAATATCAGATTCTGAATTAGAACCTGAAGTACAAAATCATCTCCCAACTTGGGCTCGACAGACACTCTCCTCTGCTGGTGATAACATTGGAAATTTGGATGATCCAAGGAGAACCCGGTCTAATTTCCAAAGAGCAGGTATTGCGCTCTCTTGTCCTGATTATTTGCTGTCTGAATCTTGTTATTCAATGATAATTTCATATCCTAAGTCTTACTACCATGCTTTGAAGGATTCGAGATGGCAAGCTGCCATGGACGAAGAGATGAATTCTCTTCAAAAAAACTCTACTTGGGAACTAGTTTCTCTTCCTCCGGGGAGGAAATTGGTTCAATGCAAGTGGGTGTTTCAGACTAACGTTGCTGCTGATGGAACAAACTAAAAATATAATACAAGGCAGGTATCAAAATTTTTCTCCCAAGTCCAAGGTGTGGACTACCATGAGACTTTTGCACCGGTTGCAAAAATGGACTCCATCCGCCTAATTTTGGCAATTTTTGTATCTAAGCACTGGGAAGTGCATCATATGGATGTTAAGTCTGCCTTTCTGCATGGAGATATTCATGAGGAGATATAAATGAATCAGCCTTAGGGCTACATTTCTGATCCATATTTGGATTGCAAACTAAAGAAGTCACTATATGGGTTAAAACAGGCCCCAAGAGAGTGGTATTCCAAGATGGATGCCTTCCTTCTCTCACAAAACTTCCAAAGGTGTAAATCAGATCCAAATGTGTATATACAATAGTATGATGGTCATTTGATTATTATTGTTTTATATTTTGATGACTTGCTGATTACAGGTAGCATAGTTACTTCTATTTCAGTCATCAAAACTGCTCTCCACAATGCATTTGAAATGAGCAATTTGGGGCTCTTGAAGCAATTTCTGGGGCACGAAATTGAGCAAAATATTGATGGGATAATGGTCACTTGGTCCAAATACATATCAGAACTGTTAGTCAAGTTTAACATGTCTAAATGTAAGGATGCTCCATTCCCTTTTCTTTCAGGGATTAGCCTTGAAGAAGGAAAAAACACACCTCCCATGGACTGCACTATTTATTGACAACTGATAGGTAGATTGCTCTACTTGACTCATTCTCAACCTGGTATTTGTTATTACATGAATGTTGTGTCAAGATACATGTAGCAGCCTCATGATCTTCATTGGGAGGAAGCCAAGAGGATCCTCCTGTATATTCAGGGAACCAGGACCTACGACATTCACTATGTTGTAGAGTCCGAGCTAGAGCTAGTTGGTTACACAGATTCCGATTGGATGGGTGATTCTATTAATTGGAAGTCTACTTCTGGATATGTCTTCATGTTTGGTGGTGGCCCTATTTTCTAGTCTAGAAAAAAGCAGGCTGCCATAGCATTGTCTTCAACAGAGGTTGAGTACTGAGGAGCGGTGAATGCTTGCATCCAAGCTGTTTGGCTGCAAGGCATTCTTTCAGAGTTTGATATTGGTAGTACTTTGTCCACTGTCCTCTTTTGTGACAATCAAAGTGCTATTAATATATCCACAAATCCAATTACTAGGAAGAGGACCAAGCGTGTAGAGATACACATGCACTACATCAGAGAGTTAGTGCATGACAAGACCATCATTCTGCAATACTGCCCTACTGATGAGAAGATTGCAGACATATTCACCAAGATATTTTCAGAAAATAAGTTCACTTTCCTCCGTTCACTATTGGGGGTGAGTTCATCAGGGTGGTCAAACTAATTTCAGTGTTCAGCTTGAGGGGGGTTTTTCCCACTGGGTTTTCACTCTTTTCCTCACTTAGATTTATTTTTTAGCATTGTTTGAGTTACATTATTGTACATGGTGACCTATGGCCTTTGTTGCAGGGGCTCTATAATTTCATGCACTTTATTTTACTTCTCCTGAGTATAGCTTAAGGGGGGGTGTTTGAGACATTTACCCAACATGCACACTTAATTTGGTCAATTTGGCCTTGTTAAACCACTATCCTAAGTTTTATTGACTTAATTGGCATCATATGAGCACAATATGACATCAACATGAGTACACCCATGCCTACCTTCAGTCAAGGAGGCCAACTAAGCCTTCTCCTTCATTCAGGGAGGCTAACTGGGCTTCCTCCTTCAAATAGGGAGCATTCTGGGGGTGATCTGAGTGTCATAAATGCACCTAATTTCTAACTGATTGTTACAATCAGTTAAACTAAGTGGTGAAGGCACATCCATTCATTATATTGATTATTTTTATTAATATTTATGACCTTGAGTCAGCTGGGGCGCCTCCAACCACCTCTGATGACCAGTTTGACTTTAGTTAACCTCATCGAGGTTCATTGGAGTTAATGATGTGCTACCACTTGTTGGTTGGCATGCAGTGACATGTGTTTGAGCTACTTTCAATTAGAATTAGTCATCCATTGCACTCCGACTTCAGTTAGGACTCAGTTGAGTAGACCTAGACTTGATCAGTGGGTTAACTAGGTGCTTTTACTATGGCTTACATTTAGTTAAGCTACACCCATTCATTCAATTCGAATGACCTCCTTGGGAATTTGAATTGTCTTTGAATTCATGCATCTTGCATGATCATTATATTGCAATATTCATTCTTCATTTTGATTATACAGATTTGCTACTCCAATTGCAGCACCATTATGCCATTTTCATGCTTAATTGTCTGAAATCTCTTATGAGACTATGTTTTAGTCCCTAGATTAATGTGACAGATTAATAACATTTAGCCTCCAAATTGTAGGAATCCACTAAGGTCTGACTGGTAGATCCTCCTCTTCATGGATGGCTCTATATCCCAATCTAGGAGCGTAAGAACCACCTTCAGCATGTCTAGACCAGGTCAATACATTCACCTTATCCTCTAGTCAGATATCACAATCATGAATATCCTTGATATAATTTTTCCAAAAGGTGTTGTATTCATTGGTAAAAGCCAACATCTCTGCACTGAGCAATTCTTGTCTCACCATAATAGTGTTAGGGACATCCTCAATCTGATTCAAAAACATCAAACCTTATTCCTCCAGAGACTCAATCATGTGTTGAGGAAGCATGTAAGCATCGATACTTCCAATCCATGGATCCTGGATGAGACACAATATTTTTTGATTCACCAACTACCACATAAGCCAATCCTCGATCAGATAAAAAATAGAAATTAAAAACCTTTACATAGGAGAGACATATCTGGTAGATTTTACCCTAGAACTAAACCATTTTTCAGTGTTAAGGGGTGAAATGTATTTATGAAAGACCACCTTGACCCAAATACCATCACCCTTTAGTATTTTCCAAACTCCTTTGGTAACTAAGGCCTTCTCAAAATAAATAGGGTGTTTCAAACCCCAACCACCAAGTTCCTTTGGTGAAGCAATATTACTCCAAGCCACTCGAGAATAATATTTTTCCTCGGTGTTCCTCTTCCACAAAAAATTAAAGCAAGGTTTTTTAATTTGTTCCAAAGTGCCACTACGAACATGTGCCAAAGAACTCCATTAAACAAATAAGGATTCCAATACAAATTTTAGCAAGATCAATCTGCCTCCTTGGTTTAGCCACTTATTACACCACATCATAAGTATATTATCAATTTTTCCAACCAGTTAAGCCCTGTCTCATCGATGATAATCATTTGGATTTAGAGTGAAGCCCAAATATCTAAGACCATCCTGAAGACCCACTTCAACAAATACAAATTGTGTGACTATCTAGTCTTTATATACCTATGTTAGACTAAAAAAGGAAATAATGGATTTTTTCTGTCATTTATAACCATCCCAGAAGCTTAAAAAAATAGAAATAGTCTTTGATTTTGTGTATATCCCTCCTAGAACCATCTAATAACAAAATAATGTCCTCCACACAGAGCAGATGCATAATTCAGACATTCCCTCCAACTCTAATTCCTGTAAAAATACCATTTGCTTGAGCATGGAGAATGGCTCTACTCAGGCCTTCTACAACTAGATTAAAAATCAAAGGTGTCAAAGGGAAACCTTGCCTCAATCCCTCCCTGTTCTAAGGAAGGGGGAGTCTAATCCATTAATCAATACAAAAAAGGAGACAAATTGTACACGTGATAAAACCCAATTCACAAACTGAAGTTGGAAACCAACTTGTAGAAGAATTGGTCTCAAATAAATCCAGTTGACCCTATCGTAGGCCTTTGATAGGTACACCTTAACAAAAATGAGGAATATTTTTAAACTTGGAAGAAGGTATAACCTCCTTTGCATTTTTGATGGCATCATGGATCTGTCTTTCCTTTAAAAAAGCAAATTGCCCCTAAGAAACAGAGTCAAAAAAAATGTTCTTCATTCTTCTAGTAATTACTTTGGAAATCATCTTGTAAATAAAATTACAAGAGAAAATAGGTCTATACTCCTATGACTCGGTCACATTGTCCACCTTTGTTATGAGGGCTATAAAGGAATTAAAAGTTGCAAGTATATTGCTGTAAATTATAGATTCTTCAGTGAAAACAAGAGGATCCACCTTGAATAAATCCAAGAAATGATAGAAGAACTCAACTTGTCAGTTATCAGCCCTAGGAGTTTTGTCCTTCTCCATAGAATGGATAGCTACCTTAAGCTCTTCAAGGGTAATCTCCTCCATGAGCTCCATATTTTGATCACCATTCACAAAAGAGGGGAGAGTAGTAGTTATTCTAAGAATCAGTGTTCAGATTCTCTATCATATGTTATACACCCGAATGGCACCTCTTCGTCCGAGTGCCGACATCCCTCATGTTGGCACACAAAAGCACATCTATGGATAGAGGTTTTCCCAAAACACTATAGATTGGCTTACTATACAATACATTCCTCCTCCATCCGGCTAGTTACTTTGCCATTTTTCTATGTTAAGTTGTATTTGTGACTCTCCATATATGCAACTCGCGCATCATTCGCGAGTGTCGGTTGCTGCAAGTCGCGAATGGATGTATTCGCGGGTTGCTCTTATAGCAACTCGTGGATCATTCATGGGTTGTCCTTCTACATACCCGCGAATATGCCCCTTAACATTTAAAAATAAAAACACGTGATGATCTGAGATTAGTTAAGCCATTTACCTTAATCCTCTTAACTGTCTCAACCTCCTCAACCTTCGAAACTGCCTTATTTCCTCCATATAAATACAGGCCTTGGGGAGGGTGTTTGATATACACTTGGAGAGAAAAGTTATGCTGGTGGATTGTATACAGAATTCTTTGGAGCAGTGGAACTCAGAATCCTTTGGTTGCAGAGGATTCCTTGTCTCAGGCATTGGGTTGTAATCTGAACTCTTTCCATTATTGATAATAAAGAGAATCCTTCTTCCATATGTGTTTCATGTATCTTGGTTTGATAAATGTTTATGTTTCTGCATCTTATATGTGATTTATCTAACTTGCTTATATATATATGAATCATATTGTATCTGGAAGATTATTTCTTGACAGGTGAAAGAGGAACAACCTTGAAGAGTGGAAGAGGACTAGCAAGGATCGACCTTCGTTAATTGAGTAAGTCTTTCTAATCCTCCTATTTCCTTTACTGCACTTTAGAGTCAATTGTCTGCAAGTTGATTGAGTATGTTGGTAACCCTAGACCTATGGTTATTAGGTGTGTAATCCTATACAACAGAACTGGCGACTCCGCTGGGGAACCCAGACTGCTGTAGGTTCTTTCTGTCCCCCTGACCAGTCTTTGCTTGGAAGTCTGTGTGTGATCTTTTATCCTGTTTCTTATTTGCCTCAGTATTTGAAAGTCTTTGGATTTTTCTTTGTTTTTGAGAAAAAATTTATACCCATTCGCGAGTTGTTCGTCTGAACAGTCGCGAATACAAGTTTGCATTCGCAGGTTGCTGGACTGGATAGTCGTGGATCATTTGCGGGTTGCACTTATAGACAGTCACGAATATGCCTGGAAGTAGGGATTTTTAAGTTAAAGTTTGCTTGTTCTTTTCTTTGTATAATCCCTGTTTTCTGAGTGGATTTTCCTTATGAATGCTGGGTAGCTTGTCTGAATACCTTAGGTGATCACACTCTGTGCTTTTTCGAAAGCCCTTGAGTCTCTTTTGCTTGGATTATTTACTGTTTACATACTGAAGTATTTTGGCCTGTTTGGGTTGTGGGTTAAGGTGTCTTTGTCCAGATCAGTGATCAGGGTCTTGGGCTCTGTTTTTTCCAGTCTATCTTCTGACAGTGGCTGGTTGTCACTTGCCCTTGTAAGTCTACGGTGATTTTCGTCATTGTTTGCACCCAAGCTAGGGTTCCTAGCCTTCCTTTGTTGGTGGTCTTTTGGTCATGTCAGCCTATTTGCTTCAGTTGGATGCTTTTATACTGTGTATTTGATTCAAGTTTGCTCAAGTATAGTGCATTATAGATGCATAGTAGAATTTTGAGTATTTTTAAAAGTGAAAAGAAAACATTGTTAGGCTTTTGCATTTTGTTTTTTGCATCACTAGTGTTTATTTCAATTTAAAAATATTATCTCAAAACTACAAAAAATATAGGCTTAGTTTCTCTTATCGCTGCTTTTAATTCATCAATATATATTTGCAAGAAAAGAAAAAGAAGTTTGATTTTATAATGGTAATTTTGCTTTGAATACACCTTTATTTTCATTTATTTCTTATTTGAGTCAAAACATCATAAAGTATACCACTCCATTTCCTCTTGAGTAAAGAACAACCCTTTAAAATGAACGCATAAATTAAAATTTACTAGTAAGTTTTGTTTTTTAGGGGCCTTTCACCTACTAGCTTAGGCTAGACTTGTGGGCTAGGAAGTGTAAACTTCCCGCAAGTTATAAAACTCAGACGTAGTGGACCTTTCTTTAGGTAAATCCTTGACTTTATTGACTGTATCTAGGAAGCTCCTCTCAAACGAGAGTTAAGCACTAGGATGCGTGGAGGCTTGGACAGAGGAGATAACCCTCCGAATCCTTGTCAAAGCGTAACTCAGGAATTTTATGCATCTGGGGATTCTGTCCTAGACAGAGTTTCGGGCTCAGCTACCCTGCCCATGCGTACGAGTTCGGCTTGCGACTGTCCCCCTAGACTGTTGATATTGCCAAGGTAGCCTTTAGTCTCTTGTCTTTTAGGGTTCATACCGAGGTAAACCGGAAGGTTATTTCTGGTTCACCTTGAACGGGCTTGGAAGGTAACCCTTGTTGAAAGTGTAGGAGGGTGGTGGGTGATTCCTCTGCTTGTGCCTAAGAACCACTTCAAGGATGCCAAGTAATCGTTCATCAGCTTTCTTCGAGAAAGTATATCTTTTACCCTAGTTTGATTGCTTGAGACTTTAGGAATTTTTTAGTGTATGCTCTGTGGTTTTTCCTGTGTTTAGTTGGCCTTAGGGTGTGAATTGTTAAATTTTCAATTCTGGAGGACCAACCTCCTAGAAGGTCAAGAAGGTTGAGAAACCTTCCTCCTCTCACCACATTGGAGCCTCCACCTTTACCCCAAAGGCAGAGATTAGACACAGACGGTTCATTTGAACCTGTAGGAATAAGTGAAGTTCTTGGTGAACCAGAAATCATTGCTAACCGTTTTGATCTTGACACAGTTGAGATAGACGAATTGCAGACTGACGAGTTTGCAAGAAACTTTAACACCCCCTTGACTAATTTAAATGATTCTGTGATCGTTCAGGTTAGACCTTTTGATTCACCAGTATTAGGTGTACCTGTGGGTAGAATCATGTCTTCTGCGGGAGAAAGTCCTTTTGTGTTCACCTCAACCCTTCCGGTTGAAGGGGTACTACCTGCCCCGGTAAGTGCCCCTAGATCTAGTTTTCCTTTTACACCTTTGACTCCAGCGAGCCAGGTGGTTCAACCACCGATTCACTCAAACCTAGGAGGTACTTCTGGTGACATGGTTACTAGGATTCCCAGTATACCTACCATTCCTTCTTCCTTTCCCTATACTACCCAGAGTGGTTCGGTAGGATCCTCAGCATATGTCCAAAGATTTCCTTGGAACGGGGGGCAGATTCCCCCATCCAGTCAATACGTAGGTCCATCTCCTTCCTATGTAGGAGTGTAGTTTGGGAGCAACACCTCTTATGGGTAGAGCTTCCAAACCCCTATTTCGGTCCCATACACGAGCTCTCCCTTTTCGTTGTTTAGCGGAGGGATACCTGCTCCTATCTTTCAGACCCCTACTTCTATGGGGACGGCTCAAACTTCTTACACTGCACCTCCTACACACAATCCTGTGGCTTACAGATGGAATCTGTTTCAGAGCAACCTTCCCACTTCACAACCGGTGTCAGGGGGAAACCCCACTTTTACCCATGGGAATTCGAGGGCAGGTCCCTCAAATCCCCAAGTTGGCACATTTAATACCCCGGTTCAGCCCAAACTTCCTTTCCTGGAAACTTTAAACTTGCCAGACTTGTCAAAATTGATGAATGACCCGGTGAGGCATGACCCCTTGTGGCCACCTGTTCCCACCAAATTGCCATCGGACATCCCTAAGTTCGAAGGTAAAACTAGTGAAGATCCTAGGGCTCATGCCACCACCTTCCATTTATGGTGTTCTTCAAATTCACTGAATGAAGATTCAGTGAGGTTGAGGCTGTTCTAGAGGACCTTGACAGGTACTGCGGCAAAATGGTACATCGAATTGCCTTCTGCTACTTTTAGTAGTTTCTGAGACTTGGCTAGTGCTTTTCTCAGCCACTTTCAGCTTCCGGTCCGATATGATTTCGGAATGGACTTGTTGTCTAATTTTAGACAAAACACGGCTACCCACATCTCGGATCATATCCAAGAGTGGAGGAGGCGAAAGAGCCTTATCAAAGCCACCATTCCTCCTGAGTTTTTGTTAGAATGGTTCCTTAAATCACTGTTGCCATACATATCTAAGGATGTTTCCACATCAGGAGTAACGAATGAAGAAGAAGCCATACTCAGGGCCCAGCAGTTGGATTTGATTTATTCATAATCTGGGATCTTGTATGAGATCATCCCTGAGGCATCGAGGCCTTCGCATGAGGCGGAGAATCCTAAGCCTGGAACCCATGCCGATGGTGTGGTCAGATTCGTTAACTCTCCCACTGTAGAGTCTTTGACTAAGCAACTTCACCAGTTGTCTATCAAATAGTCTACGGCGGAGGTAGCAAAGGCTGCCCCCTCCCCCCAGAATGCAAATGTCTTTGCACAAACCTCTCAAAAGGGAAATCAGCAGCCTGACGGGAAGAAAAAGAAAGGTAAGAAGGGAGAGGGAAACCAAAACAAGCCAAAGCCTGCAAACAATGCTGATGGGGGAAAAAAATAAAAGAAGAAGGTCAAGTTCCCTTGTAAGTTGTGCCAAGAGGACCACCTTACTCACCTTTGTCCCCTTATGGATCAAGCCCAGAAGCTACTTAAAGCTCAATAACCGGTTGTCCTGAAGGATCCTTTTCCCTAAGGACAAAACATTGCTTCAGCTTCTAATGTAGCAGGGGGCACTCAAACTTCCCCTAACCCAAACTATATCAACATGGTTAGATCTTCAACTTTGTTGCAGACAAGGAACACAAATTATGAGACTGAGACTTCTGAGAAGGGTAAAGCTATAGGTGAAACTTTGAACCCTCTCACGATAGAGAAACCTGCTGAAACTATGTCAAAGATACCGAAAGGTGTCTTCAAGAAGACTTTGTATAACCCTAACGCTAGGTATGCTTCAAAATACTTCGTGGTTGAAGACTTAGCTCAAACCCCTTGTGAAATGTCAGCTTTAGAGGTGTTACAGAGTTGTCCCGCTCAGTAGGATGCTCTCTTAGCAGCTTTAGGCAGCATGGACTCTTCGAGTCTCATGGCAAAATTTCATTTGTCTAATGTTAAAATTCGCCTCCCTTACCATGTAGCCCTATCAATAGATGCCGTCCATGGTGGTAAGACCATTGGAAGGGCAGTTGTTGACGAACGGGCCTCTACATGTGTTATGTCCTTGACTTGTTGGAAAGCTCTTGGATCCCCAGAGCTGGTCCCATCAAACACTTTACTTACTGCTTTTGATGGAAGGTCCTTCCGTTCGCATGGTATCCTACCAGTTTTTGAGATTAAGTTGGCAGGCAAAGTAGTGTCTATTGAAGTAGAAGTGATTGATGCTCCTTTGGACTACAATCTACTTCTGGGAAGGAGTTGTACTTATGCTATGTCCGCCATTGCATCGCTCATTCTTCGTGTAGTGGTTTTTCCACATGAGGGCAAGTTGGTTACTATTGATCAACTTGATTTTACCCGAAAAGGCCGTTTAGAGTCTAATGAGTCCACTGTGCCATTGGTTGATCAGGTCAAACTTGCTGCACAGAGCTTGGGGGATGGAATGTACACATCACTGATGGGCACATTTGATCTTCCAACCCTGGTTAATTACATTGGTTCTACTAGTGTGGGGAAGTCCATCACTACGGTTGTCGATAGGACTGATCCTTGGGTCCTCCCAACTCCCCATGAACCGGAAGTGCCCCTATCGGAAATGGAGGTGGCTTATCAATCTATCACTCAAGCCACTATGGATCCCTTTCCAGATCCTCTAATAGTCTTAGATGATCTGGAAGAAGTCTATTTGCCCGCATGGGCGAAAAAATATTCACATTCTATAGATTGCTTAGACACAGTTCTACCTTCCGATGAAGCTATTCTAGAAGCCATGAGTGGACGTGATAATATTTGTGAGGATCTTCATCATCGATCCTATTTTCTTCCAGAACTGAGCAGGATAGAAAACCAAGAGTTTCAAGTGAGACTGTCAGAAGATGTTGATATACCTATCAACCCTTTGCCTAGGGAAGGAGTGTTTGCTGAGGGGAATATGGAAAACATTTTCGCCACTATACCTATTAACATCTCTGTGAACCCAGATGTCGTGGAAAACATCTATATAGGTGCAAACTGCTCTCCCGAGGAGATTGCCATCTATACTGCCCTTTTTAAGGAATTCTGTGATATCTTTTCCTGGTCATATGAGGAGATGCCAGGAATAGATCCATCTATTGTTGAACATGAAATCCGAACCTATCTTGATGCCAAGCCAGTTCGACAAAAATTAAGACCCGTGAACCCGCGTAAAGCGGTGGCTGTGAAGGCAGAAGTTGAAAAGCTGTTGAAAGCTGGTTTTATATATCCCATAGCTTTGACTAAATGGGTGTCCAACCCTGTTCCTGTTGATAAAAAGCAAGGGACTATTCGCATGTGTACTGACTTTAGAGACCTCAATAAAGACTGTCCTAAGGACAACTACCCCACACCATTTATTGACCAGATCATAGATGCATGTGCGGGAAGTGAGGTGTTTTCGTTTATGGATGGTTTCTCCGACTACAATCAAATCTAAATCAAACCGGAAGACCAACATAAAACTGCTTTCATTTGCCCTTAGGGTACATTTGCGTATAAGAAAATGCCCTTTGGATTGAAAAATGATGGGGCTACCTTTCAATGGGCTATGAACTTTGCTTTTCATGACATTAAAGCCATTGTCGAACCATACCTTGATGATCTGCCTACACATTCTCGCAAGAGGATCCAACATCCAGATCATTTGAGGTTGATTTTTGAAAGATGCAGATATTATAAAATTCGCTTGAATCCCCACAAGTGTGTATTCTGCATCGAGTCAGGAAGATTACTGAGATTCATTGTCTCTAGTAGAGGCATCCAGGTGGATCCATTGAAAGTTGAGGCCATTGTAAATCTGCCTCCTCCTTGTTCTCTCAGGCAGCTTCAAAGCCTGCAAGGAAAGTCTAACTTTCTTTGACGTTTTATCGTTAATTATGCCAAGATCACTAAAGGTTTCATGCGCTTGCTCAAACAAGACACTCCATTTGTATGGGATGAAACCGCACAACTTGCATTTGAGGCATTGAAAAAAGCTTTGCTGTCGGCACCTTTATTACGTCCACCAGATTATTCTAGGGATTTCATATTATATCTGGCCGCGTCGGAGTCGACCATTGGGGTAGTACTAGTCCAGGAGGATGATAAGCTCATTGAGCATGTCGTTTATTATCTTAGCCGTGCTTTGGTCGGACCTGAGCTTAGATATAGCTCCCACGTCGAGAAATTAGCCTTAGCAACTGTCTATGCTGTGCAGAGGTTACGTCACTACATTTTACTGAGGACCACCATAGTAGTGGCGGATGTGAATCTATTCCAATATGTTTTATCCCGACGGATTGTTGGGGGGGAATTTAACAAATGGATAGTCATTCTCCAGGAGTTTGATTTGGATTTCCAGTCCGCTAAGTCTAAGAAGTCCTTAGTTTTTGTTGAGCTTATAGCAGAATTTCCCATTGAAGAAAATGTAGCGGTTGAGGATGACTCATTCCCAGATGAGCACATCTTCTTGATAGCCACCTCTGATGCTTGGTACAGAGATATTATTATATATCTACAGACTTTGAAGTATCCTGCCACTTCCTCTAGGGAGGAATGACGTAAGTTACACCTTCATGCCAAGAACTACCTCATTATAGGAGATACATTATATCGATGAGGGGTAGATTACGTCTTGCATCGTTTCCTTACTCACAAGGAAGTAGAGATTGTCCTAAATGATTCCCATAGCGGAGCATGTGGGGGTCATTTATCTGGGTTAGCAACGGCCCATAAGATATTGCGTGCCAGTAATTTCTGGCCCACAATCTTTAAAGATTGTGTGGAAGCCATGAAGCGTTGTCATCCATGTCAGCTTTACACTAGGAAGATGCGGCCGCATCCTGCTCCGTTATTCCCCGTTGTCTCGGTAGGCCCCTTCATGAAATGGGGGATCGATTACGTGACATGCAACCTCGTTTCAGCTGGGGGGCATAAATACATCATTGTCGATATTGACTATTTTACGAAATGGGAAGAGACAATGCCTACTTTCAAAGACAACGGGGAAACAACAGCTTTCTTTGTTTTCAATCAAATTATTGCAAGGTTTGGTATTCCCAAAGTGATTGTCACTGACCATGGCAGTCATTTTCAAAATAACATGATGATGAAACTGACTACTATGCTTGGATTTAGACAAGAACATTCTTCTCCATACTATCCGCAAGCTAATGGTCAGGTTGAGGCTATCAACAAGACTTTAAAAACTATCCTTAAACGGACAATTGATGCAACCCATTCTAATTGGCACATCATGTTATATCCTGCTCTTTGGGCTTACAGAACTAATGTCAAGACTACCACGGGTTATTCCCCTTTCCAACTCGCTCACGGGGTGGAAGCAATTACTTCGATTGAATGCGAAATCCTGTCTTTGAAAATAGCCATTCATGTGTTACCTGATACGACTGAGCTTGAGGAACGTCTGGTACATTTAGAACACCTTGATGAACAATGTAGAGATGCGTTGACTGCTAATCAGGCTCATAAAAATAGGGTTAAATCTCAATATGATAAAACGGTCAAACCTAGGGTTTTCTCTGAGGGGGAACTTGTCTTGCTTTGGGACCAAGATAAAGAACCTCTGGGGGAAGGAAAATTCAAGGCTATGTGGTTAGGACCCTATGTCGTGTCGAAGGTATTAAGTAAGGGTGCATATGAATTAGTTGATTATGATGGGAATAAGCTACCTGAGCCTAGAAATGGGCTCTACCTAAAGAAGTACTACGCTTAGGCTTAGAACTTTTTCTTGTATTTTAGTGTATGTATTTTTTATGTACATTAGGTTGTCAGTTTTGTTTTTTATATTATATGCTGGTTGTTGCAGATGTATTCCGAAATGTATATAGGTTTTTCTGATGGTGCCAACCGTCACACTTGTAACCTGGCTTCGGCAGCATGGGTCATCTAGTCTCCCTCAGGACAGCTTGTTGCCGCGGGAGGCACTTGTCTAGGTCCTGCTTCTAATAATGTTGCTGAGTATAGGGCTGTAATTGAGCTCCTATGGGATGCTTTGTCACGTGGCATCACCCAGCTTGAGGTCCGTTTGGATTCTCAGTTGGTAGTTTCCCAGCTCAATCGAGCTTATCAAGTACAGAATCCTATCTTGTTATGTCAGTTCATGCAGATTCGTTTATTGGAAAGACATTTTGAAATTATTACTTTCAATCATATTCCACGAAACCAAAATTCATTGACTGATGCATATGCTGATTATATTTTGGATTGGCATCTCACACACATTTTATAAAAATACACATCAAACATATAAAGAACACTTGTGAATAAGCCGACAACCAACATCAATATATATATATATTTGTAAAATATCTGTTTGTAGATAGGTCGAGTCTGATCCGTAGATCCCATCATATACAAAATATACAAAAATGTGGATCATAGTCCATCAAAATGCCCTAGGTCTAAGCTGGGCTGCCCTGGCCACTAGGACCACCTTGGTCCCCATGATCTCTATGCATCCTGGCTTCCTCAGCCTCCTCGGCTTCGGCAGCCTCCACTGCATCTCTATATACGAGCACTGCTCTCGCCACTCGTCTGAAAAGACGTAGCCAAATTGGTGGAACCCCAACTACGAACTCCTGCATGGCTGCAGGGATATGCTCTATCCGTATGGTCGATACTCGTTGGGTTAGCCTGGCTAGCTTTCCCTCTAGTACTCTGATCAATCCTTGATCCTCACCCACGACAGGACACACAAACATACGAGGGTGCCCTTTAGGGCAGACTAGTCCAATATCTGCATTTTGACACATGAATAGGATTAAGACTTTTACATATGTATATATCTATCATTTGGAAAATTCATAAAAATTTGATAATGATAAAAAATTAAAAATTACTTACCTATCTCTCCCCATGCTCCTCCTGGAGGGAGGACAAGGTCGGGGTCACCTCGAAAGTCCATTCCGGCGTATGGGAACTACTCCAGCGCCGGCAGCTGTCGTTCCCACCAAGTATAAAAGTCAGCATCATATACACTGTGTACTATGTCTCCTCCTCCTTGACAGAGGAAGATGTCTCCCCACCGGCTCAACCTTGGCTAACGTGGAGATCTGACCTGTAGCGGTATAGCAGGGCTCATGGCTGGTACTATCTCGAAGAAGAACGCCACTAATATACTTGCATAGCCAAAATTCTTGCGTCTTCCTCTCTTGCAGTCGGATAATTTCCTCCTCATAATGGGGGCAACTCCCGAGCACCAATCATAGAGAGCACCTCTAAAATAGTCAACTGCCACCCTCATTTGGTTCCTGGTGGCCATATGTAACCCTGTTGATCTTGCAAGTCTCACAATGGTACTAGCTAATACCTAGAGAGTAAAATCTTGGATGTCTGCAATTAGAATGTTGCTTCCTTTCTTCTGAGTACCCGGTGTACAGAATATGTCTACATAGTTTTGGACACTTAAGGGGTCACCGCCCCTGCCAGTGCCCTCCAGGTTCACCGGTGCTCCCCGTCATGACAACTCGGTAATGAAATATATGTCTTCCACAGTAAGCTCTAAGGTCTCACCTTGAAGATTGAACATCCCCATCTCATGATCCCAATAATTGACCATGAACTCCAGTATGCAGACATTGGCCCGCATGGGTGATGTACAAAAGAATTTTAGCAGCCCACTGGTCCTCAATGCCTGTATGGTGGGCGCACTTTGGAGTGCCGCATGATCCATTATTTCGTGATCCCTTTCCCTCCACTCCAAAGCCATATTTTACTTGGAAAATACAAGCAATGAAATTCAGTATTTCAATGTCAAAATTTAAAAACTCTTGCATATTTTTAAGTTTTTTCCCACTCCGCAGTATTCGCGACTGTCTATTTAGGCAGGTTGCAGATCATTCGCGGATGTTTAGTTAAGCAACCCGCGAATATAACGCGTATTCGTGAGTTTCCCTTGTAGCAACCCACGAATGCGCACTGCCATAATTTTGGGTGTTGTTTTATACTGAATTCACATTTAAACCTAATATTTGCTTGGATCAATTTGACAAGATTAGGGTGTAGAATTACCTGAAGCTGATGGATTCCGATTTCAACGATCCAATTGTCCACAATGATCGATCAACGGTAGAGGGTAAACTTTGCTTTTTTTGGCTCAAAAGTTCAAATGGTGAGTTTGTTTTAATTTTCAAGCTATTTATAGAAACTATATTTCATAAAGTGGGTCTTTTTCCTATAGTTTGAAATGCCAATTAACTAATATCACCCTCTTTGTGCCTTGAAACAGGTTTATCACTTTTTACAAAGTGTTGTTGCTCCAATAGGGTGGTTTTGATATTTTCCAACACATGTTGGCATCTTTTCACTCCAGGTTAACCTTAGTATTCAACATTTTGCCACGGACTATGGTATTCTAAGCCATTAGTCCCTTGTCTCTACCATTGTTCTTCTGTGGCTAGGGCCCTTATTTCATGAGTATCATCTTTATATGCTGTTGTCATCCTTTGATGCTCATGCCGCCACTGTTTCAGGTTCAGGGGTTTCCTCTTAGCTATTTTTCACGCCAAATAGAGCTTCTTCTAAATCTCTTTTTACAAGCTATCCCTCTATAGGACTCCCCACCCTTATGGAGTTTCTTTAGGCCTAGGTCTGAATCCTCCAAAACAGACTTGACTACCGATTTATCTCATCCGTTCAAGCTCATTAAGAATGTGTGAACGGGCATCTGCATTGGTGGTAGGTTATCTCTTTCTCGGACCATGCGGAATAATACGAGAAAGGATCACTCTCTTTTCTTTTGAATTGAGAAGAGTATTCTCAGGCATAGGTTTATCACTTTTCCAGACCTGAGGGACTAAATTTACGGAAAAGGAACACCTGGTTTGAGCTTAGTTTTCTCTTTTTCGTGCTCTGGACCCAAACATGAAAAAGATTCCGAGTGTACTTTGTGTCTTTGTCATGCTCGTTAAACACTACAGAACAAAGCAACGATTTTATTGTTATAAGTCCCATTTCTCGTAACCAAATGGATCTTTCTGAGTGATCTTGCTTTCCTTCACACTCGTAAAACTCAAGCTATTTTATGCTGTTCTGGAAGGAGTGTTGGGTAGGTGGTAATTTAACCTTTTTCGGACCTTCCTGACTAAGTATGAAAAAGGTTCACCTTTTCTTCTTCGGAAGTTAAGAGAGTTCTTCTGTGGTTTGTTTTATACTTTTTCGGCCCCAGGAGACTAAATTGAACGAAAAAGGACCCCCCTGGAGTCTTCTTTGGCGTTTTCAGACTCTCTAAATGTGAAAACACCAGCTGAGCATGTACTAGTTCGGGCTCATTAAATCCACGAATCAGTGACACTATCAAGCATTATTTTCCCATCTCTTCAAGCTTGTTAAAAAATGAAGAGGGAACCGAGTTTACTTTCCTGGACTTGTTAAAATTTAACAGGGAAGGTAAGGAAGAAGTTTTCTCTTGTTTTCAGTAATGGCAGCATGTCATCCTTGAACATAGCACTCTTTGTTTTTTGATATCCATGTTTCAGTGTCCACTTGTGTTCAGCTATCACTTTGAGTTTCTTACTCCTCCTCTTGTCTATTGTACCTGGGGAATCTGATCATGCCTCTTACATGACATATAGGTCTAGTTGTTCTATCTATAAGTTATACGCTACCTTGGGTCATCTCTGTGTTGTGCTCACTGTTCAAGGACTCTTCCCAATGTCTGATCTATAGCCTGATCCCATCACTATTATATCTATTATCTATTTGTGTCTCCCTTCTTTTGCCCAGTTCCTAGTCACTCTTGTGATCCGTTGGAGGATCTATTGCCTTCCTTATCACAGCATGGTTCCGTTTCAATACTTCCTGATGACGAAGACCTAGAGTTTTGACAATCGTACCTCATGATTCACTTTCATCATTGGTGAATTCCTTTGCTTCAGTTGTCAATTATCACCTATTGGTTGAAAAACTGTTGAATCCTCTCCATGTTCGACTTCAGCTTACCCTTATTCACATGGCTTGGATTGTACTGGTTCTTTGGGATCATTTATGAAGACCTTAGTTCCTCACCTATGGACTAAGTTGCGTAAGATTATGTTCTATTCCTCTACATAGCTTCTAGATCTTTGAAGACTCATCATTATTGTATATTGTGGCTTCGATCCACCTTTGTAATATACGTGGTTTTCTACCTGTATCATATGATGTACTCAAATATTGTAACGGAGCTAATGTTCCAGTAAATTGAACATAGCATCCTCAGATGTAACTTTGTATATGACATTACTATGTATTTGTTTTAGGTACTCTCTCTACTCCATTGGATTTCTAAGTTCTCCAAAGCTAAATATTATAATGTATTTTGGCCATCGCTTCCCTCTGAACTCACACATTAGGGGGCATCTGTTATACACCTGAATGGCACCTCTCCGTTCGAGTGCCGACATCCCTCATGTTGGCACACAAAAGGACATCTATGGATAGAGGTTTGCCCAAAACACTATAGATTGGCTTACTATACAATACATTCCTCCTCCATCCAGCTAGTTACTTTGCCATTTTGCTATGTTAAGTTGTATTCGCAAATCTCCATATATGAAACTCGCGCATCATTCGCGAGTGTCGGTTGCTGCAAGTTGCGAATGGATGTATTCGCGGGTTGCTCTTATAGCAACTCGCGGATCATTCGCGGGTTGTCCTTCTACATACCCGCGAATATGTCACTTAACATTTAAATATAAAAACATGCGATGATCTGAGATTAGTTAAGCCATTTACCTTGATCCTCCTAACTGTCTCAACCTCCTCAACCTTCGAAACTGCCTTATTTCATCCATATAAATACAGGCCTTGGGGAGGGTGTTTGATATACACTTGGAGAGCAAAGTTATGCTGGTGGATTGTATGCAGAATTCTTTGGAGCAGTAGAACTCAGAATCCTTTGGTTGCAGAGGATTCCTTGTCTCAGGCGTTGGGTTGTAATCTGAACTCTTTCCATTATTGATAATAAAGAGAATCCTTCTTCCATATGTGTTTCATGTATCTTGGTTTGATAAATGTTTATGTTTCTGCATCTTATATGTGATTTATCTAACCTGCTTATATATATATGAATCATCTTGTATCTGGAAGATTGTTTCTTGACAGGTGAAAGAGGAACAACCTTGAAGACTTTGGAGGTGAAGTAGAGCGGAAGAGGACTAGCAAGGATCAACCTTCGTTAATTGAGTAAGTCTTTCTAATCCTCCTATTTCCTTTACTGCACTTTAGAGTCAATTGTCTGCAAGTTGATTGAGTATGTTGGTAACCCCAGACCTATGGTTATTAGGTGTCTAATCCTATACAACATCATCTTCTATATATAGGTCACTAAAGTGGTTTACCCCAACCCTAACAATATTCTTGAATCCCATAACCTGACTACCGTCCTTCTTCTCCAATTTCCATAAAGTGTTTGTATACTTTCTTTTTTTGACAAAATTACGAAAATATTTGGTATTGGCATCCCCTTTATAAATCCATATGGCCCTACTTTTAAATCTCCAAGAGGCTTCATTCTCATCCAGTATCTGAGTCTTCCTAACTTCAAGTGCAACAATTTGCCTTTTTTTCTCCATAGTAAAGAATCCTTACGGGCTACTATCATAGAAAGTATCCTATAAATCTTCAATCATGCAAAGCTTTTTGTCAAGTATTTTTCTTCTCTCAGCTTCCCGGATATGGATCAAACCTTGATCTTCTTAAGATTATCAAAAACTGATTACTAGTAGATTCAGGCATGGAACTATCATATGGGTTCCATAAACTTCTGACCTTATCCTTATAATCCCCATCATCCAGCTAAGATGAATTAAACTTGTAGGGAATGGGGGGATTATCCAAAGCCATCATCATCTCTAGAAAAATAGGGAAATGATTGGAATCCCCGCCCTCGCTGACCCACTGTCTACTACTAACTATATATTGAAAAATTCCATCATTAACTAAGAATCTGTCCAATCACTTTGCAATGTGGTTCTATCCAATTCTCTTGTTACTCCAAACTGATAGGGATAATTTCATGCAAAGAGTTTTCATCCAATATCCTAATGAAATAATCATAAAGAGAGCCAGTATGGGAATTAGGATCCTATATATTTCCCTCTCCCAGAGAAAAGTTTAAGTCCCCACCAGTGATAATTATGTCATATTCTAGCATACCAGATTACATAACAAACTTACATAATAACAACAAACAATAATAATAATAATAATTGTTAGCACCTCTATTTTGAACAGTTGTAAAAGAAACATGGTGGAGAAAAAATAAAAGGTTACATGAACTTTGGCTAAGATTAATAATGTGAATCTATCATAAAATGACGTAAAAAGGCTAAATTGGTTCGTAATCTGACGGTGTAGAATAAAAGAGGTGAAAATCTATGGTTTGGAATAGATCCACTCTATGGAGATGCACGGGAGATAAAGAAAAGCGGATGTGGTTAACGAAACATGAAGATCAACGGTTGTGGAACCAAGCAGGTGAAATCTACGGTTGGTAAAGACTCTGCTCTATAAAGATGCACGTTTTTAAAAATAAAAAGGCCCGGCGGAATGTGTACATGTGGTTCTAATCTGATGGCTTAAACAAAAAGCAAAGATTCATCAACGGTTGTTAGCGGCTCCGGAGGATGAAGTTGCACGATGATTGAAACGAAAATGCGGTAGCGGAATAAAAACCATGATACACGTGGCAGTTCACAATGCATTCTGCAGAGGAAAGTGGTTAAAGGAAAACCGCTTAGTGGAGCCTCCGAAATAGACTATTATATAAAGGTGAGGTTGACTTATTTTTAAAAATCATTTTTATTTTGCATGTTGTGGACGAGCAAAGGAGACAGCCTGCCATCCTTTCACAATCAACCTTACTTATATACAATTACAGTCACAAGTAAGCTTCGAATACTTAAACTCTGTTTAGAGAATTATCGCCATTATCTGTTATGGAGAAAGAACAGAAGTTCGAAGTTCTTAACTAAGTTTTGGATGAAAGAGAGGAATTCATGGTTAATAGAGACAGAAATGTGTATGACCCGGTTCTGTCAGTCGGAAATGTATCAGTTTCTAAAGAAATATTGTGGCAGTATAGTTTACAGGAAAATGACGTTTTGAATGTCTGCAAGTCCTTTCTGTATTACTTCGCCATTGAACAGACTTTAACTTTTCCTGAATTTGCTTAATGGTGTGCAAGTAGTTACTCACCTTCTGAAAGAGTCATCATGAGTCATTCCACATCCAAGATATTATGTAAGATTGATGCAAAGACCATTCGTGGAATTCTTAATTTGCCCGATAGTTTCCCTGACATTGGTGAATCTGTGAATGAGTCTGTATTAGTCGAAGTATACAAAGGTTGTAAAACTGAGATTAGATGTGAGTTTCGATCTAGTATTCTTAATGAAGGTCAGTCGTTAGAGGGTCTTTTCCTGCCGTATAGTATTCGCAGTTTCAAAGAAGAAGTGCAATTGGTTGTGTCTTTGGTCTGCCAAATTTTAGGTCTAGATGACGACATTCATGTCAACGAAGTTGTCTTGGGTTTTTTTATTGAAAATGAGTTCAGTCAGTCATGAGTCCAAGTCCCATTCAGTCCATTACTTTAGTTTGGATGAGTATTTAGCAGAAGTCATTCATATCTAGTTAGTTGAGTTCCCAAAAGTCAGATTTTTCAAATACCAATCATATTTGTTGAACATGTTGCTATGTTCAAATGTAACAGAGTTACAATTCTTGTCTACTATTTTCTCTTTGGATCTTCCGAAGCAAATAAATATGTTTGAGTTCATGAATTACATTATGTTAGAGATGTACAAGTTGTTGTTTGATGAGGTATTTCCCATAGTACTTGAAGAAACGAAGGTTATGATGCAATCATCCCTGGAAGACAGGATTGGGGATTGGTTTTTATATAAAGACTTTATTGTTTTAAGAGTATACGGTTTCACCGGAGAGCCATATAGGCTACCTATTTTTCTTACCCCTAGAATATTTGCACTTGAATTCATGAGACAAAGACTATATGCAGAGGAAGAGCATTTCGAAGCATTTAAGAAGTCCTCTAATATCAAATTTCCCCTTAAAGTTGGTCCATTTATCTTTAAAAACAAAAGTGCCTTGATGATTGTGGAAAAATTATTGGATAATATGGATTTCCAGAAAGAACAGAAGGTCAATTATGATCCATATCATATAATTTCTCAAAGGAAACAAGCAAATAAGAACAAACCATTCGATCATCAAGTTGTTGAAGGATTGGAGGAAATAGCCAATTTGTCTTGTTTTGTAGAAAGTCCAGAAAGTAATGAGGGTAAGAGTAGTGGATTGACTACAGCAGTTCAAGCGCCAGAAAATCCTAGTGTTTTGATTAAAAGAAGTATTTCTGAGATTGAAAATATGGAGATAGATGAAAATAATTCATGGAAAAAGACTAAAACATTTTCTCAAGATGATCAAGTTTTAAATGAAATAGTTTCATAGGAATTGAATAAAATAGTCTTGATCCCTAAGAAGTCAGTGCAAATGAACCAATTTTCTTTTGGAGGTGAAAATAATGCAGAGTCCAGTTCAGTTTTTAAATCCAAAGCATAGTTCATAACAAGTTATGTTGAAAAGTAGATGCGGTCCTTGGAAGAGACTAAAAATCTAATTCCTCGAGTAAGAAGTCTGGGAAACCAAAAAGCGTCACTGATTTCTACTTGGGATGTAGAGAGGAACACCTTAAAATTAGCTATGGTAAGTGAGAAAAAAGTTATCTAAAATGGAGGTAAGGCTAGATAAAATCAGTGTACCTGACAACATACAACTCCACAAACAGACAGGGGATATTATTTATTCAGATTTGTTGCATGCCATGATGAAAATTAACAAATTACAAGCTCTAGTGGATAAGTTGGAGGTCTAATTGAAACACGAGAAAGTAAAGAATAAAGCAAATTCAATCCAAATAAAGAAGCTGTAGGCAGATGTTATAAGCTCGAGAGGTGAACTAGGAAACACCCAGGCCACCAAAAACCTTTTGGAGGAGAAAGATAATACCATTCAGGTATTAAAAAAGAAGTTGAAAATTCTGAATTTTGAACACACTCAATCCTCAGAGTTGTTGCCATTACAAGAAGAGAAAGACAAAGTTTATCAAGAAATGATGGAGTATAAAGGCAAAACAGTGAAGCTGCAAGAGGAAAAGAATAAATGGGAAACAAAGAGAACTGAGTTGATGACACAAATTTCACAGTTGAAGAAAGATCAGAATGATGAGAAAGAAATTATGGAAGAGTTGATGAGCCAGACTCCTACTGATACAAATTTGTCTATTGTAAATATTGAGAAGCCTTTAAGTGTTTTTTCTACTGATGATTTGTTAGTGCCAATGTCACAGGTGAGCTTGAAAGATGTAGAAATCAAGGAATTGAAAGAAGAAAACGAGAAGATCAAATCCGAACTGACTAAAATCGTTGAAAGTAAGAATAAAATATTACATGACAAAAGTCAGTTGCAGAAAAAGTTTAATGAATTGAAAGAAATGAATACAGGAAAGGCCCCTCTACAAGGAGCCAAGCATATAATCTGGGATACATTATCTGTATAGGTTACTAAGTTCAGACATTATCTAAATTTCATTGATGACCAGAGTGCATTGATTAATTTAGCCAATTAGAGATTAAAACTAGCAAATGAGACCATGGAGAAGAAGCCCCTAAATACAACTCAGAATGCACTGAATTTCTTGAATTCCTTAACTTATCAAAAATTGCAGGATATAGGGATTAAAGACAGAGTGGCTATCGTACTATGGTCGAAAAAATTCATTAACAAGCATTAGCTTATGAAAGTGGTACAAGATAAGGCAAATGAGATGTCTTCATGTGTAAGTGATTTCAGGTGTGCCTTTAGAGAATTGTTTGAAGATGGACTTCTTTCTTTCTGGGATGAAGAAGGAAGATTTTTTTCTCAGGAACATCATCATAGCCTGCTAGTACAAAACTGTATGGACCATTCCAAGTTTGATGAATTGGTAAAAGGACTGACTGGGAAAATCATCGTGGACAAATTAACAGAAGACTTCGAAATATTGCAAAAATTTCTGATCGTTAGAGGAGGACTGCCCGCTGTATCTTATGAGTCCTATGTGGATCTGGAGGTGTCTATCAGAGAAATGACCGAGTATGACACGCCAAGTGTAGAACAATGGAGGACCGTGGAGAGATTCGGGAAGACAAAGTATATTCTTCATCCTTAAAAGACAGGTGTTACGCGCTATGGAGCTGTTTATTCGGGCTTTGCTGTCACCAAGTTGATTTTAATTAAACGATCTGTTATCAGAATCGAAGCATGTAGTTTATTATTAGTTGTTAGGGATACGGTTACAAAGACTTTGATTAACATATTATTCAGTTATTAATCTTCTTGGGAAGAAATTATTTATGTATATATTTGCATTTACTTGATGTATTGGGGGTTGGAACCCATATGTTGGATCAATGTTTTTGAGGACATATAATTTTTTAAATAACAAAGTTGAATGTGTGTTGATTATCAGAGATTCCTGTGTCATCTATGTTACAGTCTATGCTTTTCTTTCCTATGTGATTGTTTTTCCGGTGCTTACATTTCATTTTGTTTTCCTCATATCTGAAGCGTAGTGTTGAATAGTTCAGAATTCATGCTTGTTGTGCTGTGATTATTGTTTCAGATATTTCATAAATGTTTTTGCTAAATTTAATATGGAATTCATCTTATGATGCTCTATATTGATGGATTGTTCATGCTTCTTCCTTATCCACCTGAAATCAATGAATGACTGTAACTAAATGGTTATCTTGCCTTTGATGAAATCCCATGTATGAGAGCTTTGTGCTATCTTTATCTATTTTGAATCCATTTCCCAATGGCTATGTGTATTGTTTCAACCATCTGCATAATGTTAAAGTGTTGATCCTTATATCTGGCCTTGTTAAATTTATATCTAAGAGATCCCTCTTTGGAAAAGAAAGATAGTTTCTTTCTGAAGTGGTTTTTTGCTATTACTTGTGGGATTTATCTTTTGCAACCTGGGTACATTCTGAGTGATAACAAATTGGCGCTGTTGACAAGGACGAAAGTGCAAATCTTCCCTGGGAAGAACGGTAGAGTTTTAAAGATCAAGAAAAGGTTTATGTGGGCAAACAAGAATTTTTGTCAGTGAAGAAGGTTGTATATTTGCCTTGGCGATTCCATTTTAAAAGTTTTTCAAAATTTAAGAAGTCATTCTGGCTTCGAAAAGACATACACGAGGTAATTCTGATACTGAAATTTTAAAGAGTTTGGAAGATCCAGAAAAGTTGTTTAAAAAAAAAGATAAAGAAAAAATAGATTTTTCTCTGTTTGGTGCATCATCTTCTTGGGATTCTCATAGTATTTTAGATAAAGAATGGGAAGTTAATATTGGAAATGGTTTGTTGAAATCTAAGTCTGAATCTGATCTTAAAAACGATGAATTTAATCCCCATATATTAGAATCCTGTTTACTAGATTACCTTTGGAGAGATTTGCAATAGTCTGCAAAAGTTGAAGAAACAATTGTTGTTCAAAACACTCAAAATTCCTCAGTACCTTTGAATCTACCTATACCAATGGTAGCTAGATTTGTTTCTTTGCATTTTCCTGCTGTATTGCATGACCTTCCCCAAAATTACTCCCAAAGAATTTCCTTGTTCGACGGAGAAGGAGACATAACCGCAAAACAACATGTGGCTAAATTTGAAGATTTTGTTGACTTGGAGGAAGTTGATTATGCAGATGTTAAAATGCGGTTGTTTGCTCAAAGTTTATCAGGTGAAGCAAAGAAATGGTTTAAAGATTTGTCGGTTGGATCTATACTGAATTTCCAAGCTTTCTAGAATGCATTCCTAGAAAGATGGGATGACAAATAGAGTCCTTTGCAGCTTTTGTCCCAGTATAATAGTCTCAAGAAGGGGGGTTTTGAATCTGTTCATGAATTTTCAAGTAGCTTTATGAGGGTTTATAATTCTATTCCAGAAGATATAAAACCTTCTGCAGCTGCTACTAAACTTCATTATGTTGGAGCTTTTGATAATGAGTTTGCATTTTCATTGAGAGAAAGAAAATCAGCAACTCTTGTTGCCATATTTACAGATTCTTTAGAAGTAGAGGCGAATATGATGGCGAGTGGAAAAATGAAACACAGAGAAATTGATAGGAGGAAAAAAGAAGAAAATATGCCTTCTACTTCTTCTTCTACCACTGATATTAAGTTTTAAATGATGTTGAAGACGATGGAGAAGTTGATGGACAGATTGACTATGGACAATAGGTCGTTCAATAGGGAACAAGCTGATCCTCAAATCGGGAATTTGAATTTTAGAAGACCAAATCCTCCTATACTTCCACAAAATAGGAAGAGGGACATGAGAAACCCAAGAAATCAAGAAGAGCAGCAAATTCGACCACCATTTCCTGAGAATTATGTTGTTGATGAAGAAGATCCTGCCGAAAATGAAATCCATCTTTTTGGGAAATTAGATTCAGAGATATATCTTACTGAAGAAGAACATAGCATGTTTGCACCGGAGGATGGAAATGAAGAATTTGAAAGGGAGTCAAAACAGTATCAGAGGGGTTATATGCATGCTATGGATGATGTACAGAGGAAGATTAGATTGAGAAACAGAGAAGTTGTTATAAATAAAGGGAGGCTAAATTTAAATCAGCCTTCCACTAGTTCATTAAATACAAAAAAAGGAAAAGAAATACAAAAAAGAGTCTGTTGTAAATAAAGAAGTTGAGAATGAAATACAGAAAACCAAAGGAATGAAACAAGTAGCACCAATAGAGGTAGAAAAAGTTAATTCTAGTTTCAATTTGTAGAATGAATTTTCCAAGCTGAAAATCTATGTTCCTTTTAATGAGTTTTGAGAAATAATGAGTATAGAGATACCATAACAAATATGGTAAGAAGTCAAGGAGAATTTCGGTCTGACATTTTGGAGTTAACAGATGACAATCCCACTATTTCATTTGGGTCGAAATTTGAAAGTATAAATAATGAAGAAGTTCATCCTTTTTATTTGAGTTTGAATGTGCATGATATGGTGGTTCATAATGAAATGTTAGATTCAGGTGCATCACATAATTTAATGCCAAAGGGAGTAGTTGAAAGTTTGGGACTGGAAGTGACAAGACTCTATAAATATTTGTATTCCTTTGATTCCAGGAGGGTGAAATGTCTTGGTTTAATTAAGCATATGGTAGTAACTTTAAATAAATTGCCATCTAAAACAATAGTAATGGATGTAGTAGTGGCAGACATTCCACCAAAGTTTGGAGTGTTGTTATCAAGATATTGGACTTCAAAGTTGAAAGGTAGTTTGCAAATGGATATGTCATATGCTACTATTCCTGTTCAAGATGGGAGCAACAAGCTGTATAGTGAGAAAAGAACTCCTTATGTAGTGAGCAGACAAGATAAACCTAAAATTCATCATATATATGCTGTTGATACTGATTTGGGTTCATCTATTTTCTTTAATGATGCTATCCCATGTGACTTGGAATATACATTGCCGATGAAGGCTGAAGAAAAAAAAAAGGAAGAGTTGATAGAACAAAATGATTTGGAAGCAAAACAAAAAAGAGAAGGTTTGTGGACTATGTATTTTGATGAATCTGTGGCAAAAATAGGCGTTGGAGCTGGTGTGTACATAATTTCTCCTATCATGGATTTTAAAGCTTTATCATATAAATTAACATTTGAATGCACAAATAATGTAGCTGAATATGAAGCTTTATTACTTGGGTTGCATACATTGAAATATTTGGGAGCACAGAGGATAAGAGTTTTGGGGGATTTAGAGCTGGTAATAAACTAGGTGAATGATAGTTATCAAACCAAGCATCCCCGAATGAGGGCCTATAGGAATGAAGTATGGGATATGATTGGTAACTTTTTTACAGAGCATACGATTAAGGTGATTCCCAGATATGAAATACAGTAGCTAATTCTTTGGTAGTAGCTGCTGGAAAATTCAAAACCCCTAGTGCTGGTAAGAAGGAATACCAAGTGGACATTGTGAACAGACCATCTTTTTCCAATAATTCTAAATATTGGTAGGTGTTTGAAGATGACATGCAGATAAAAAGGTTTTTAGAATTGTCAGGAGAATTTGTAAATACTCATATTGATTCCAAAAACGACAATGGTGAAAATTTCCAGGATGATGAAGAACCTGAAGAAGAAAAGGATGGTGTTGAAAAATTAAAGGGAACCTTAGGAGGAAAATATATTATTCAATTGAAAAATAATTTTATACCAAGAGGTTTGATTCCTTTAGAAAAATGTTTTGATCATAATTATGTTGCTAAGAATCCTAAAGTGAAGCCTACTGAAAATGCTGTTGAAGACAGGAATATTGGTACCGAAGAAAATCTGAAGATTGTAAAACTGTCCAAAAATTTGCTTGTAAAAGAAAAAGAAGAGTATGTAAATTTAATGAAGAGGTATACATATGTATTTGCTTGGAGCTATGAAGATCTTAAAGAATATGATACATCTATAATACAACATAATATTCCCATAAAACCTGGAGAAAAACCTTTCAGGCAAAAGCTTAGAAGAATAAATCCTAAATTGCTACCAATTATTGAGAAGGAAATTAAAAAATTATTTGATGCCAAGATCATCATGACTCTAAGATTTTCAACATGGGTTGCAAATTTAGTTCCTGTTAGGAAAAAGAATGGAGAAATAAGGCTGTGTATAGACTTCCAAAATTTGAACAAGGTTTCAATGAAGGACAATTATCCCTTACCGAAGATGGATCATATATTGCAGAAGGTAGTTGGAGCACAAATAATTTCGATGATGGATGGTTTTTTTGGTTACAATTAGATTAAGGTACTACCTGAAGATCAAGAGAAAACTGCCTTTACTACACCTTGGGGCACCTTTATGTATGCAAAGATGACTTTTGGTTTAATGAATGCAGGGGCTACTTTCCAGTGGGCCATGGAAATCGCTTTTGCAGGAGAAATTGGAAAGTTTGTGGTAATTTATATGGATGATATCACAGTTTATTCAATATCTAACAGAGAACATATTCATCATTTAGAAAAAAAATTCATGAAGTGCAGGAAGTTCGGTATATCATTGAACCCGAAGAAATCAAATTTTGTGCTGGAAGAAGGAAAATTTTTGGGTCATATAATATCTAAAGATGGAATAAAAATCGATCCTGATAGAGTTCGTGCAATTTTAAAGGTAGGAGAACCCAGGAGTAAAAAGGAAATACAATCATTTTTGGGACAGGTGAATTTTTTAAGAAGGTTTGTGCTCAGTTTTGCTGAAATCTTAATGAATATTACAAATATGTTGAGAAAAGGTCATGAGATAAATGGAATGCGGATGCTAGGAGGTCATTTAGGGAAATAAAACAAGCAATTTCAAAGGCTCCGGTGTTGGTAAGTCCATATTTCACCAAAGATTTCCTAGTATTTTCTTATGCTTCAGAACATACTATTGCAACAGTTTTGTTGCAGAGGAATGATGAAAACATGGAGCAACCCATAGCATTCTTCAGCAAGATGTTGAGAGATGGAGAATTGAAATATGATATCATGGAGAAACCAGCATATGCTTTGGTCAAAGCTTTGAAAGATTTCAGAGTGTATATTCTCCACTCACATGTAATTGCTCATGTCCCAACCGCTGCAGTAAAAGGGATTTTGACACAACCTGATCCAGAAGGCAGAAGGGCGAAATGGATAGCAACATTATTGGAGTATGACATAGAGATAAATCCTACCAAGCTGGTTAAGGGACAAGGATTATTGAAAATGATGAAAAATTCAAATTATGAGTCTTTACAGCTCAATTTCTTATCCAGTCAGTCTAATTAGTTAGATACAGAGGTGGAAGTAATGATTGACTTTGTTGCATCTCCATGGTACTTTGACATTGTTCATGTCCTTCAAAATTTACAAGCACCAACAGGATTGAGTAAGTCAAGAGCAAGATCAGTAAAATTGAAAGCTGCCAAGTTCTGTATTATAAATTGATATCTTTATTGGAAGGATCCTGGAGGTGTATTACTCAATTGTCTTTTGGAAAACGAAGCTCAGCATACAGTCAAAAAATTCCATAAAGGAGATTATGGTGGGAATCATTCTTGAAAGGTGATTGCAAATAAAATTTTGAGAGCAGGTTACTATTGGCCAACATTATTTTCGGATGTGTATAAAGAAACCAGCATGTGTCATCAGTGTCAGATTTTTTACGGTAAAAGAAAGGTACTTCCTCTTCCTTTAAATACAATAACAATAGAAGCTCCTTTTCAACAGTGGGGTCTGGATTTCATTGGAGAAATAAATCCCAACTCTTTAGGACAGCATAAATGGATTTTAACAGCTACAGATTATTTTACAAAATGGATTGAAGCAATTCCTACAAGGAGAGCGACTGAGACCGTAATCATGGATTTTCTTAAGGAGAACATATTGGCTATATTTGGGTGTCCCGGAAGAATAGTAACAGATAATGCAGCAGCCTTTAAATCCAATAAAATGGTTAATTTTTGTCATAAATATCATATCAGTCTAAATCATTCGACTGCTTATTATCCACAAGGAAATGGGTTAGCCGAGTCTTCAAATAAAATCCTGGTAAGGATTATCAAGAAGCTGTTGGAAGATAATAAAAGATCATGGCATACCAAACTCAAATATGCTTTATGGGATGACAGGATTAGTACTAAAAGAGCGATTGGAATGTCTCCTTTCCAATTAGTGTATGGAACTGAAGTTGTCTTTCTAGCATCATTAGGTGTTCCAGTTATGAGGTATTTTCAAGAGCAGCAAGAAGAACCAAACCACATGCAAAGGAGGATAAATAAGATCATTGAACTAGAAGAGCAAAGGAATAAGGCCTATGACAAAGTGCAAACACATCAGGAAAAGATGAAAAATACTTTCGATAGAAAGGTAAAGGAAGAGCAGTTCCAGATTGATGACCTGGTCTTAAAATGGGATACTTCTAAAGAAGATAAACATGGAAAATTTGATCACATGTGGGTAGGTCCTTATGTTATTGCTGGACACAGAGGGAAAAATGCATTTCTTTTGGAATATCTGAATGGGGTTTCTTTAGATAGTAATCCTATCAATGGAAGGTTTTTGAAGCACTACCTGTCCTAAGAAGGAAGGTAAAATTTGTATCATAGTTTGTAAATATTTATTTTTGAAAGTAGTACAGATGGTGAGCCGAATATTTTTGAAGCCCGGAGTGAAGGCCCTAAGATTTAGGAGGTAAACCATTTTTCTCTAGTAGAACATATCAGAAAAAAGTAAAAAGATTAAAAGTTTTCATACAAAGATTAAAGATAGGCACCTGGTCTACGAGTTCTTTGATACCTCGCAGGGACGATATCATCCCCAGATGGAGCTAGTTGTTAGCACCTCTATTTTGAACAGTTGTAAAAGAAAAACGGTGGAGAAAAAATAAAAGGTTACATAAACTTTGGCTAAGATTAATAATGTGAATTTATCATAAAATGATGTATAAAGGCTAAATTGGTTCGTAATCTGACGGTGTAGAATAAAAGAGGTGAAAATCTATGGTTTGGAATAGATCCGCTCTATGGAGATGCGCGGGAGATAAAGAAAAGAGGATGTGGTTAACGAAACACGAATATCGATGGTTGTGGAACCAAGCGGGTGAAATCTACGGTTGGTAAAGACTCCGCTTTATAAAGATGCACGTTTTTAAAAATAAAAAGGCTCGGCGGAATGTGTACATGCGGTTCTAATCTGATGGCTTAAACAAAAAGCGAAGATTCATCAATGGTTTTCATCGGCTCTGGAGGATGAAGTCGCATGATGATTGAAACGAAAAGGCTGTAGTGGAATAAAAACCAAGATGCACGTGGCGGTTCATAATGCATTCCATAGAGGAAAGTGTTTAAAGGAAAACCGCTTAGTGGAGCCTCCGGAATCGACTATTATATAAAGGTGAGGTTGACTTATTTTTAAAAATCATTTTTATTTTGCATGCTGTCGACAAGCAAACGAGAAAAATTGCCATCCTTTCACAGTCAACCTTACTTATATACAGTTACAGTCACAGGTAAGCTTCGAATACTTAAGCTCTGTTTAGAGAATTATCGCCATTATCTATTATGGAGAAAGAACAGAGGTTAGAAGTTCTTAACCGAGTTTTGGATGAAAGAGAGGAATTCATGGTTGATAGATATAGAAATGTGTATGACCCGGTTCTGTCAGTCGAAAATGTATCAGTTTCTAAAGAAAGATTGTGACAGTATAGTTTACAGGGAAATGACGTTTTGAATGTCTGCAAGTCCTTTCTGTATTACTTCGCCATTGAATAGACTTTACCTTTTCCTGAATTTGTTGAATGGTGTGCAAGTAGTTACTCACATTCTGAGAGATTCATCATGATTCATTCCACATCCAAGATATTATGTAATATTGATGCAAAGACCATTCGTGGAATTCTTAATTTGCCGGATAGTTTCCCTGACAGTGGTGAATCTGTGAATGAGTCTGTATTAGTCAAAGTATACAAAGGTTGTAAAACTGAGATTAGATGTGAGTTTCTATCTAGTATTCTTAATGAAGGTCAGTCGTTAGAGGGTCTTTTCCTGCCGTATAGTATTCACATTTTCAAAGAAGAAGTGCAATTGGTTGTGTCTTTGGTCTACCAAATTTTAGGTCTAGATGACGACATTCATGTCAACGAAGTTGTCTTGGGTTTTTTATTGAAAATGAGTTTAGTCAGCCATGAGTCCAAGTCCCATTCAGTCCATTAATTCAGTTTGGATGAGTATTTAACATAATTCATTCATATCCAGTTAGTTGAGTTCCCAAAAGTCATATTTTTCAAATACCAATCATATTTGTTGAACATGTTGCTATGTTCAAATGTAACAGAGTTACAATTCTTGTCTACTATTTTCTCTTCGGATCTTCCGAAGCAAATCAATATGTTCGAGTTCATGAATTCCATTATGTCAGAGATGTACAAGTTGTTGTTTCATGAGGTATTGCCTAGATTACTTGAAGAAATGAAGGTTATCATGCAACCGTCCTTGGAAGATAGGATTAGGGATTGGTTTTTATATAAAGACTTTACTGTTTTAAGAGTATATGGTTTCACCGGAGAGCCATACAAGCTACCTGTTTTTCTTACCCCTAGAATATTTGCACTTGAATTCATGAGACAAAGACTATATGCAAAGGAAGAGCATTTCGGAGCATTTAAGAAGTCCTCTAATATCAAATTTCTCCTTAAAATTGGTCCCTTTATCTTTAAAAACAAAAGTGCCTTGATGATTGTGGAAAAATTATTGGAGAATATGGATTTCCAGAAAGAACAGAAGGTCAATTATGATCCATATCATATAATTTCTCAAAGGAAACAAGCAAATAAGAACAAACCATTCGATCATCAAGTTGTTGAAGGATTGGAGGAAATAGCCAATTTGTCTTGTTTTGTAGAAAGTCCAGAAAGTAATGAAGGTAAGAGCAGTGGATTGACTACAATAGTTAGAGCGCCAGAAAATACTAGTGTTTTGATTAAAAGAAGTCTTTCTGAGATTGAAAATATGGAGATAGATGAAAACAATTCGTGTAAAAAGACTAAAACATTTTTTCAAGATGATCAAGTTTCAAATGAAATAGTTTCAGAGGAATTGAAGAAAATAGTCTTGATCCCTAAGAAGTCAATGCAAATGAACCAATTTTCTTTTGGAGGTGAAAATAATGCAGAGTCCAGTTCAGTATTTAAATCCAAAGCAGAGTTCATAACATGTTATGTTGAAAAGTAGATGCAGTACTTGGAAGAGACTAAAAATCTACTTCCTCGAGTAAGAAGTCTGGGCAACCAAAAAGCGTCACTGATTTCTACTCGAGATGTAGAGAGGAACACCTTAAAATTAGCTATGGTAAGTTAGAAAAAAGTATCTGAAATGGAGGTAAGGCTAGATAAAATTAGTGTACCTGACAAGATACAGCTCCACAAACAGACAGGGGATATTATTTATTCGGATTTGTTGCATGCCATGATGAAAATTAACAAATTACAAGCTCTAGTGGATAAGTTGGAGGTCCAATTGAAATACAAGAAAGTAGAGAATAAAACAAATTCAATCCAAATAAAGACGCTGCAGGCAGATGTTATAATCTCGGGAGGTGAACTAGGAAACACCCAGGCCACCATAAAACTTTGGGAGGAGAAAGATAATATCATTCAGGTATTAAAAAAGAAGTTGAAAATTCTGAATTTTGAACACGCTCAGTCCTCAGAGTTGCTGGCATTACAAGAAGAGAAAGACTAAGTTTATCAAGAAATGATGGAGTATAAAGGCAAAACAATGAAGCTGCAAGAGGAAAAGAATAAATGGGAAACAGAGAGAACTGAGTTGATGACACAAATTTCACAGTTGAAGAAAGATCAGAATGACGAGAAAGAAATTATGGAAGAGTTGATGAGCCAGACTCCTACTGATACAAAATTGTCTATTGTAAATATTGAGAATCCTTTAAGTGATTTTTTCTGATGATGATTTGTTAGTGCCAATGTCACAGGTGAGCTTGAAAGATGTAGAAATCAAGGAATTGAAAGAAGAAAACAAGAAGATCAAATCCGAACTGACTAAAATGGTTGAAAGTAAGAATAAAATATTACATGACAAAAGTCAGTTGCAGAAAAAAGTTTAATGAATTGAAAGAAAGGAATACAGGAAAGGCCCCTCTACAAGGAGAGTAAGCATATAATCTGGGATACATTATCTGTAGAGGTTACTAAGTTCAAACATTATCTAAATTTCATTGATGACCAGAGTGCATTGATTAATTTAGCCAATCAGAGATTAAAACTGGCAAATGAGACCATGGAGAAGAAGCCCCTAAATACAGCTCAGAATGCACTGAATTTCTTGAATTCTTTAACTTATCAAAAATTGCAGGATATAGGGATTAAAGAAAAAGTGGCTATCATACTATGGTCGAAAAAATTCATTAACAAGCATCAACTTATGAAAGTGGTACAAGATAAGGCGAATGAGATGTCTTCATGGGTAAATGATTTCAGGCATGCCTTTAGAGAATTGTTTGAAGATGGACTTCCTTCCTTTTGGGATGAAGAAGGAATACTTTTTTCTCAAGAACATTACCATATCCTACTAGTACAAAACCGTATGGACCATTCCAAGTTTGATGACTTGGTAAAATGACTGTCTGGGAAAATCATCGTGGACAAATTAATAGAAGACTTTGAAATATTGCAAAAAATTTTGATCGTTAGAGGAGGACTTCCTGTTGTATCTTATGACCCCTATGTGGATCTGGAGGTGTCTATCAGAGAAATGACCGAGTATGACACGCCGAGTGCAGAACAATGGAGGACTGTGGAGAGATTCGGGAAGACAAAGTATATTCTTCATCCCTAAAAGACAGGTGTTACGCGCTATGGAGCTGTTTATTCGGGCTTTGTTGTCACCAAGTTGATTTTAATTAAATGATCTGTTATCAGAATCGAAGCATGTAGTTTATTCCTAGTTGTTAGGGATACGGTTACAAAGACTTTGATTAACAGATTATTCAGTTATTAATCTTCTTGGGAAGAAATTATTTATGTATATATTTGCCTTTACTTGATGTATTGGGGGTTGGAACCCATATGTTGGATCAATGTTTTTGAGGACATATAATTTTTTAAATAACAAAGTTGAATGCGTGTTGATTATCAGAGATTCCTGTGTCATCTACGTTACAGTGTGTGCTTTTTCTTCCCTATGTGATTGTTTTTCCAGTGCTTACATTTCATTTGGTTTTCCCCATATCTGAAGCGTAGTGTTGAATAGTTCATGATTCATGCTTGTTGTGCTCTGACTATTGTTTCAGATATTTCATAAATGTTTCTGCTAAATTTAATATGGAATTCATCTTATGATGCTCTATATTGATGGATTGTTCATGCTTCTTCCTTATCCACCTGAAATCAATGAATGACTGTAACTATATGGTTATCTTTCCTTTGATGAAATCCCATGTATGAGAGCTTTGTGCTATCTTTATCTATCTTGAATCCATTGCCCAATGGTTATGTGTATTGTTCCAACCATTTTCATAATGTTAAAGTGTTGATCCTTATATCTGGCCTTGTTAAATTTATATTTGAGAGATCCCTCTCTGGAAAGGAAAGTTTCTTTCTGAAGTGGTTTTTTGCTATTACCTGTGGGATTTACCTTTTGCAACCTAGGTACATTCTAAGTGATAACAATAATAATAAACATAAACATATGTGTGTGTGTGTGTGTGTGTGTGTGTAATAATTAATAATGTCTTTACGAAAATACATGACTATTAATGAAAGGGTATTCCGCCAAAATATAAATAACGGACCCTCATATGTAATTCATCATCTTATCTATTATCCATTTTATTATTACTTACCAACATGTGGGATTCAGATTATCTGTGGGCATTTTACAGAATTTACGAATGTTAAAGAAGCTTTTATTGCTTCAAGTGGTATGAGAGTGAAGTTACCATTCTAGTTTCTAGGGTTTCCCTAAAAAATAGGAATGTGTCCTTAAAAATTAAAAAATAAAAGTAACCCCCCCCCCCCAATGGTAAAAGTAAAAAAAAAAAAGGTAAAAGTGAAACCACACGTGGTTTCTTAGTAAGTGGGTTTGGGTTTGAATATAAAAGTGCATAATAATAACTACTAAGAAGCAAGTGATATTTGAACTTAGGTGGGGAAGGTAACACTCATTCCTCCCAACCACCCAATCTACTAGAATTTTACAAAACTTAAGGGACAAAAAATCTAAAAGTACATAATAATTGCTACTAAGAAGCAAGTGAGATTTGAACTTAGGTGGGGAAGGTAACAATCATTCCTCCCAACCACCCAATCTACAAGAAGTATTTATCAATCTTAAAAAAATAGTATTATTATTACTATAATAATTACTTAATAATTGTATTAAGTACAATTATTAAATTACAAGAGTAAAGAAAAATAGACAAAATCGAAGAAGACAAGAAATCAGTCAAAAGGAAAACCAACTATCGTTAAAGAACACTAGAAGTCAGGAATTATGGCGAAGTCTAAATCAGAATTGCAGTCCCAACTTCAAGTAACAATTCACAAAGTATTTGGCATGACAAAGCTGGATATTTCTAAGGAATTAATGAGTAAAAAATATTGCAATCAGAATCTACAAAACGAAAAAAACATGAAAGATGCAGTTGAGAATAAAGAAGAAATAAAACGATTAAAAAAATCATCAAGGACAAAGATGACAAAATCACGCAAATTCAGACAAAAGTAAAATGCCAAGAAGTAAACAATTTCCACCTTCAGCAACATATTGAGGAACTCCAGCAGAAAGGGGACGACTCGAAAAAAAAGCACAAGTTGGAAATTACGAAAGTCAATAACACATTAACAAGGAATATTGAAGAAATATATCGATTAAGAAATCATAATAAAATATTAGTTGCCAAGATTAAAAAACAGAAACATAGTCTCAAGAAGGAAAATTCCAATGAAGACCTCGAAGGAAGAATTCTAGAAAATCAAGAAGAAAACCAACGCCTAAAGAATCTTAACCAAGAACTAGAGAAACAAATCGAGAAGTTAAAACAGGACAAAAAGTCGCAAGATGAAAGGTTCGAGAAGATTCAGAGTAAAAATAATCTACTGGAGAACAAGATAGCGCAAATCCAGAAAGAAGCATCTAGAATCTACGAAAAACAAAGTCAAGTCGAGGAAGTGAAGGCAGTCCTCACCATAGTTCAAGAGGAAGAAAAACAAACAACACATATGCCTTTCAGACATCCAAATTATAATCATCATTTTGACCAACAACAAGGTCAAAATGAGCATTCACAAAAGAGTTATGTTGACAAGCAAACAGTTCGACATACTAAGCAACAATTGAGACAACCTGTTTCCCAAAACAATCTAAGAGCTCCAATCAAAATAGATCTGGGATGGACCATAGTATATACGATGCGATAATTCTCCTGGGGAATCTGTAACTCGTATCGTCTTATCTCATCAAGTGTCGCAAAGGATCCAGAGATGATAGTTCAAGCAAAATCAGACGTTGCTGCCAATGAAGCTTCGAGGACAAAGCTTCCCTTAAGGGGAAGGCAATGTAACAAACTTAAATAATAACAGCAAACAACAATAAAATAATAATAATAATAATAAACATAAACATATATATATAATAAATAATAATAATTAATATTGTCTTGATGAAAAGACATGACTATTAATGAAAGGGTATTCCACCAAAATATAAATAACGAACCCTCATATGTAATTCATCATCTTATCTATTAGCCATTTTATCATTACTTACCAACATGTGGGATTCAGATTACCTGGGCATTTTAGAGAATTTACAAATGTTAAAGAAGCTTTTACTGCTTCACAGATCTAAACATCTTTTCCTAGTTGATCACTCTAAGTTGATAAGCCCGGTAGATGTTGATTATCATAAAGGGAATTCCAAATTCCCTAGAGAATTATACAGTACCAAGTCTTGTTAAAAGTTATAGTATATTTTCTTAGGGGATAAATTTATCCAATTGGCTATTTTTGGCCTTTTTTTCAAAAACTAATTCATTAATTGGTCATTTCTACTCTAATAAATGCCTATATTTACATAAAATCTATTTATTTTGTATAGTATTCCCCAAACTTCACAACCTTTAGTAGTAAATTGTATGTTTTTTATTTAATATTCGCCTACATATCTATATGTGTGATTTTTTCTATCCAAAATAATCGCCTATAATACTATACTTACATATACTATTTGAATTCTTAAAAAATACCCTCGAGCTCAAAAGAAACCAACTATTAGTAAAAAGGAAAGAGCTAGTACGCCAACCAATGATAAGCCCACTAGATCTAAAGAGTAACAAAGACTTTAGATAATCCATAACAAAATATCCACAGGAAAGTGTCTCTTTTAATAAAATAACTAAAGGATGTTGTGTGACCACCAGACATCTTAGAGCGATGTTTTTTTAGTGAATCCATAACCGTCTACAGTTGAGGGACATCACAAGAATTGGGTAACTTTGGAAAAGGGATGGCTCACTCTAAGAGTCCCTTTAATACTCTTTTATCACCCAACCCTAACATCAAGAGTTTCCTATACCTAAGTTCTATTCATTATAGACCACTTTCCCTAGAACTCGGGGAAAATATCAAAGGGGTCTTGTGAGATACCCCTTTCCTTACTTTTTATTGACAAAACATTTGAATGACTATGAGGCTTAAATAAATATGTGGAATACATAGCTAAAGAAGGAGAGTCATTAACAATTGAGGGAGAATCATGAATAGAGAATTGACCATTGTGATATTTTGGGCCGCAAACTTCCCTTATTCCAATAGATGCTACGAGATCTAGAGCCACTCACGGAGAAATATTGGGAGGGGAAGGGTCCCTTGATTTATCAGATGAGAAATTCATAGCACACACATCCCGGGAAAGATCCATAGAAACAACAGAACTATCCATTTCTTCTAAAGTTTAAGATGTATCTATGATAGATAATAATAACTCATGAAGGAAGCCTTCATATTATACACCAATCGAAGAAGCATCTAACCCCTTGTAGGAACGTCTACAAAAATAGGGTGATATATGGATCAAATCCATAGAAGTTAATCTAGAGGTCAAGACTTTCTTTGGGGTAATTCAGAAACCCACACAATCATCAGATGCAATAAGGTTGAGACTAAAAACTCCATCCATCACAATGGAACCTCCAACAATAGAACTGTAATCAAAGGGAGCCTATAGTCTAGAAAGAGATGTGTCTGGGGATGAAACATCACAAAGGAGCAAAGAAATGGTCTTACATCTCATATCCTTCAAAAATATCAAGGAGTCTCATATTTAGAAGTGATCCTTGGAGAATTTAGGGATGGAAGGTCACCATCCCCCATAAGAGGAGCTTCGACTTGAAAAGAATAGAAACCCCAAGTGGGATTGAGAGATATCCACACTGCCCATCTTATGGAAACCCAAAAAAGATAACCATCGGCTGTCATCCCTATAAATCTTGTCATGTCCAGTGAAACTAGAAAAGATCCCTTTGGGATAAGAAGGACCATTCAAATCCTAAATATCACATGGAAGGACAATGTTATTTATACATTTAAAATAGGGGAAATTCTCCATAGGATGAGAAAGAGATGAATCCACAACCATCATCATCTCCTTAGCAAAATTCTCGCAAGCATCTATAATGAAACCATGTTCAAAGGGACTCATATTGACCAACACAGGTTCTTCCTTTGGGCCTAGGGTACTTTTGAATTGGATAGGAGCCCCTATGGAAGCCAAAACATTCCCCTCAGGGTCCTTCTTTTCCCCATAATCTGAGATGGAACCCAAAGAAGAATAGCCACCCAAAAGCTTAGAAACCCTTGGAGTTGTGACGGGTATCTCCTTCTTTTTTCTCCAAATAGTATTCTGAAAAGGGAGGTGATAGTCCCATACCAAATGAACATAAGAGTGACATCTGTTGCAATGGAACAAGATGACGATTTAGTCTAGAATCTATTTATGGGTGTGTGCTCCAAAATCCCCTCACACAAATATAGGTCCACCAAGACCAGTGCAACATTCATGATACCAAACAACTGATATATGAGATTCACCTAGCAAAAAATACTTAAAAGTGCACCAATTTTCCAAAACTTTCTCGAGTCCATAAGTCTATAGTCATACTTGGTAACTTAACCTAGACTGAGTATATGAATTCTCCCTCTGGGCATCAAATAACGGTTTCCACTTACGAAGATTTAAGGTAGTTGACCCCCATAACCATTACACTATCCAACAATTTCACTATGTCCTCACAGTTCCCAAGGGTTACCGCTAGGAAACCTTTAGCCATCATGTAACATTGAGGTGTATATCCCAGGACAAGCTCCCAAGTGTTAGCTACCCACACCTTAAATGTTTTCATATTGATGTTGTTGTTGCTGAAACAACCCACCAACTTAGTCTTTGATAGCAATCCCACATCATTCATGGGCACATTTGCGGCCAACATAAGTCAAATATACAAAGATTTGAGGCTTCAAACACTTGTGTAATATGGAATATGTAATCCCATTTTATGGCAGTGGAAAGGACAAAGCCAATGGATCAACTTCTGGGATCGGGTCACCTCCACCCTGCACCAACATTTTGTTCTTTCTCTGTAAATATAGATTCCCCAAACCTGTACATGTCCCTTCCAAATCAAACCTGCACTCAATATTCGAGCATCTTGTAGGTAAACAAGAGACCCGAGCCCCTGCCTTAAAGTCAGATAAACTTGTCGCAACCTCCATATGCCAAAGAAAACTCCTTTCAACTAAGGGCTTAAATAAAGAACTATCTAAATGGTTGGAGTCAAACAGAAGAATAGTCTTGTCAACTAAAGAATGAGATGGTTATCGTCCTTTTTCTTAAATTCTTTGTGGCTCTTTGCCACTCAAGAATCCTATCAATAAGATAGTCTAGGCTGCAAGAGTCCTCGACATCTGAGCCTTGGTTTCAAACAAAGAAGCTACCAAAACATAAGGCAATACTCCCTTAAGACACAACAGTCGAAGACGGTAATAACCTATCAAGTTAACCTTAAATGTAACAAAGGTCGAGAAATGAGGTTAAGTGTCTAGAGACAAACAATGGAAAACAATGGCTAGCGAAGGAAAACCTCAAAGCTAATACCAGCTAAAAAAACAAGTGCTAGTGCTTCAAAACTTAACTCAAAACCCTCAATCAAAAAAGGTTTCACTACACATTAACATTATAGGTATTGAAAAGTATATATTGATTCCATTATCTTTTATGGGTGCATAGTGTACATGGATATAATGAGATGATGATGTCTTTGAACATTGATTAGAATATTTTGGTGTGTAGGAATTAGTTATAGATACTATTTTGGTGTATAGGAATTAAATAAAGAAAAAGAGCAAATAAAGAAAACTATGAAATTATTTATCTAGAAAATTGGTTTGATGTAAATTTACATTTACATAAAGTTTTGGTGCTTAGTGTAGTTGTCTTGATATAGGTTTTCATCAACCTAATTATAAATATAGATATCACAATAAACACAACTAATATAATTGTATAAGGACATTTTAAAAGAAATTAAAGATTCGGCTTCAATTTCCTCTAAACTGTTTAGGTTACAGATTTGTTTTATCCAAAGGAGTTTTGACTAAAGTCCATCTATCAATTTCGCCATACAACCCATGCGAGATAACTTTTAACTAAACACAACTAATATAAAGGGCATTTTAAAAGAAATTGAAGATTCGTCTTCAATTTCCCTCTTAACTGTTTAGGTTACAGATTTGTTTTATCCAAAGGAGTTTTCACTAAAGTCCATCTATCAATTTCACCATACAACCCATGCGAGATAACTTCTAACCCAATAATTATTAATATTGTGATGTATAACAATGGAGATTAAAGTACATGGATTTGTAATAATCATTGCAATGGATCATTTGGGATGGATGTAAATGATGTGCATTCAATAAAAGAGGTAAGGTGGGGAAAATAAACTAAGGTAGGTGGTAAAATTAGATCACAATCATTTTGTATATTGCAAAATTGGATTTTGAAAAGCTAATGCATTTAAGACATGTTACAATTAATTAGGTTAAATT
>LPNX011129804.1:236510-252830 GCA_001517045.1 Pseudotsuga menziesii | reverse complement strand
GGATCATTTTAAGAATCTATACCAAATTCAATTTATAAATAAAATTTAACTTCATTTTTTATTTCGTACATTTGAATGTTTATGGATTTTTTTTTCTATTTTAAGAATCTATACCAGATTCAATTTATAAACAAAATTCAACTTCATTCTTGATTTCTTACCTTTGAATGTTTATGGAATTTTTTTTCCTATTTCATCAATTTTAAAGAGATTCATACAATTTTGTTTTATTTTTTAATTCCTTAAAAACTATAATATTGAAGAAAAACTTTTTGCTACAAATTTGTATTTACCTTGTCATTAACAAAATCTACTCAAGATCATGTTAACAATCATCATTAAATTTATTCCATAGATAGCTAATTATTAAGAGTGAAAGGAATTGTAAGGAAGGGTGGCATGCAATGTCCCCTTCCTTTTCCTCATATCCAAGTCAATCTTAAATTTAAAATATTAATGTATAATGCCCATATACCCCACAAAAGAAGCATCGATGGTTAATCCTCAATTAAGGGTTTTACTTTTATTGGTAGGTTTATTCAAAACTTTCTTTATGGGGTTTCTATTTCCCCCAATATTAGCAAGTGAACTAGGTTGGTTACGCGTAGCTTCAGGATTTTGGTTATTCATTTTATTCTTTCCTTTATTATGTTAGTGTGAGGTTGTGCATTTTGGGAATTGGGTGTAGGTTTCAAATTTGTTTGTTTTGCTACAAAAAAACCTACCCTTAGGGAGGAGGGGTTTATTTAGTTACCATGGGTTGAGGCTAAGGAATTTGGGGTTGCAGTATTAAAGTGGCAATTAGTGGGCCTAGGAAAAAAGAATATGGGTTATTGGCTAGTGGAGCCACATATGAAGTCTAAGTGCTACTACATATAGTGCCACTACATGTGGGGCCATTATGGGACTAAGTAGTAGGAACTGAGGAGGTATTAGTTCCCACATGTGAAGACACATGAGACTAATCATATGGATTATGGAGCATATGGATTTCCCATAGGAAGGTTGAATGAACACCAAGTTCTCACCACCATAGTGGTTACCGTACATTTTGTTACCACTAGAGTGTAGTGCTTCATTGTATAGATATGATGTAGATGTGATTGAACCAATCACTCCATCAATAGAATGGGATGCTCCTGTTCGATCTCTATGAGATGAATTAGATTGGAGATATTAGGAATGGATGAATACAAATACCCAGGCTAAGCATAGATCAAGTCATATTGTTGATCCTTCATAATGGATGCCTCTTTAGTTTGTGTGGTCATTCCATGTCAATTTTTTTCACTATGATGGGGATAAGGGATTTTTAAAACCACTCAAGAAAAATATGATTGTCAGTATTGATTTTACAAAGGCTCCTTCTTCTACACCACTCATGGATATGGTAAGTGATCTAAGTGTTGGTGTTTTACTGACATGATAGAAGAATTTTGACTCCTTCATTGTACCTAATAGGTAGTTGGATAAATGTAAGGAAATTTTTTGCTAGGGATAGGAAATTAGGGTGTGTCTCCATGGGTTTTTTATATAATATTTCACTTAAATTTCAGTGAAAGTGCATCCTCCTTATCACTCAGATTTGAGGGAATTTTCCCAAAGGAATCTTACTCTGATAAGATTGAATTTAATATTATGTCAGGGTTGCGCGTGCAAAGGGTGAGGAGTATATATGGTGTCATAAGGGTTAGTCGTATCTATATTCTATAGAGAATAATAGAGTATGTCAGGTATGTTATTTGTTTCCACGGTTGGTTTTATGGTGGTAGGAAGGGATTCTTTCAACGCCCTGCTCTAGTTTTACAATTGTANTCTAAAATGGGCCTCCTAAGGAAAATAATAAAATAATAGTTAAAATAATAAAATAATATTTATTAATTTTGGAGGAAAAAAGAAAAAAAAACTACTTTTGTGTTCGTATTTTCGACATATCTCCCTATGTTTTTACTCACATTTCGATCGGGAGAGATCGTTGGATGTGAAATTTGATTCTGTATCCAACGAGTACCCACACTGCATACTTTTGACGGACCCCGCTACCCCAAAAACAATAAATACCTAAAAAAACATGATTTTTTAGGTATTTCTTGTTTTGGGGGTAGTGGGGTCCATCAAAAGTATGCAGTGTGGGTACTCGTTGGATGCGGAATCAAATTACGCATCCAACGAGCTCTCCTAATTGAAATTTGAGTAAAAACACAAGGAGATATGTTGAAAATGCAAACAAAAAAACTAGTTTTTTTATGACAAATATGTCAATTCAACCATTATGGTTGACTCATTTTATTGGAATTATATTGGTTCTTGAATTCCAACTCACAAGAAATTATTGTTGGCACGTTTTCTTGTAAGGCCCATTTTAGACCCCAAATTTCCTCTAATGAAAGGGGGGGTTTCCGCTGGTTGTGCGGGTTGGGTGGACTCCTGGTATTGGTCCTAATTGGCATGCGTTAGTATGAAGAAACTCGAGTAGATAAGACCACTAATAAGGTGTCCACTAAAAAAGGGAGTACACGAGCTTGCAATTTGAACACCCTCCCTTTTTATAATAGTGTTCAACATTTCTGGTTGGGACCCCTCACAAATAGAAAGTATTTTTCTCATTTTGTTAGTCCTCCCTAAAATACAACACCCCTCCCTCAATGACTCTCTTACTTAGCGGGATCTTGAAGCAAAGGTGGGAAAGGTAGTAGCACTAGGAGAAAAAACATATCATGTTCGAGATGCAACCCATTTTCGAGTACTAGTTACAGTTCATATGGAGATACAGATCAAGATTGAGATGCCGAGCCTATTATTGTTCCACTAATTTGAGATCCATCATAAGCAAATATATATTTTAAACCCCCCATAGAGGCAGAGGTGGAAGTTAGAACAACAAACTCACGTCCAATTTTAGATTAAGATTGAAACTAAAATGCACCAAGGGTAAGGATAGAGCTATCTCCATAAATACCTGCCCCATTTATGTTGTGATCTATATGAGACCTGAAACATAAGTAGAATAAATGGGTTTTATTACTATGCGTAGATACGCTTAAGATAGGTTATGTTGGCACTTTGATAGCCGCTTTATTCGGATGATAATATGGATTAGGGTGGGAGTAAAATGGTGGATACTACACGCATATTTTTTTCTGTATACAGATAGTGAGATGCAATTAGGTATACCATACGTACATACAGGGATTCAGATGGAAAGAAGTGATCCCGTAGTGCTTGGCCCTACTTATATATGTGCTTATATAATTAAATTTGATGCGCATAGATGAATCTCAAAAACCTAGTGGGAAATACACACTACTAATAGTGCACACAAGAGGCCTATGATCATCCGCAGTTGGATAGAAGCATTCTTAACACTTCATCTGCCACGGATGAGCATATATTTACAGGTGCATTATATATATAAATATATATATGGCATAGCTCCAATAAAGTGCATTCACAGTTTCAAAAATTGAAGTTGAATCACGAACAACTTTTACTGTAACAGAATGATGTTGAGAAAGTGTGATTTGTTTTATAGGAGAATGGAGTTGAAACCGCTAATGGTCAAAATTCTAAGGAAGCTTGGTACATAGAATAAAAGGTTATATCGATGGAACGAAATGAGGTAGAAGGATTGTATGTAGTGGGTATCAAATAAAATATTGGGTTGGAAAGTGATACACTAAAAGGATTTATGTTCTAATTTATCAAGGGAAGTAAGCAGGAAGACATAAGGATAATGATAAACCGTTTTAGGAGTTTGAATGCTCTATGTGGGAAACTAATGGAACATTCAAAGTTATTATGTTGGGGGATAAGTACTGAAGAATTAGCTGCATGAGGCTTATCTAGCATCAATAAAATTAAATTGGACTTGTCAGCTAGGTTTTGTGCGAGCCTAGTTCCTGTGAGGTTCCTAGCTCCTTTGAGGTGAATATATAACAAAAGTGAACCCCGAAAAAGATAGGATCCAGAAATAAAGTAAGGCCTCGAACGCTAGCTACAAAAGAGAGACAAGTAATTTTGAGAAGAAGCATTGAAAAACCAACCAAGCAGGATAAATAAGAGGCTAATGCTCTATAAGGGGAATTTGTTAGGGTCTAGGCATGGCGAACCATAATGAATTATGTGGATGAAATAATTGTGGAAGAAAGAGTATGGATTGAACCATGCTTGTTTAAAATTAATATGATCTGCAGTTATAGTTGTTTGTGGCAAGATACAAAAGTTGGCTTGCCTTGCTTTCTTAGTTTCGGTTGAATCTGGGCATCCTTATTCTTATGTGTACTGATGCTTTTCCATTTAGTTGTAATGGAATGGCAAAGTCTGATAAGTAGGTGTAAATTCCAATAGATAGTTGAGTTAAAAAGTGCGATAGAGAGTTTAGTTTCAAAGTGTTATAGAGTAATTTGGTTTTAAAGGTGCGATAGGTGGTTGGGTTGTTAATTGCGAGAGTAAGTTGGTTTTTAATTCCAAGAGTAAGTGGGGTTATAAAGTGTGATAGGTCAGTGGTTTTTAATTCTGATAAGTAAGTGGGTTCTTAAGTGTGAGGCAGTGAGCTTGCCAATTAAACAACTCCACACATTCATTCTTCTCTTGATATTTTGTGATTAATGTACCGGATGATTAATTTTTCATACAGTTCCATAGGGGTCCTGCATGCATATGAAAATTTATTATCCCTTTCCTGACCTTAGTCCTACCAAAGAGTAGGGTGTATAATTTTTTGAAAAATACATGACCTTCCTCTCTAAAGTAGGGAAATTGGTTCCGCACCTAGTAAAATTATATACTTGGTAGATTTATCCTCATGGCCCGAAGGGAACCAATTTCAGAAAGACTTGCACTTTCCTTCCAACCCAAGAAAGACTTTTTCTATTGTCGAATGCTGAGATATAGGTGGGTCCCATTCAGTATAGCCTTGCTTGGTTGGATTAATAGCCAAGAGGGATAACATTCACTAAGGGATAAGGACTTATACTATTTTCGGAGAAAATTTAGTTGTAAACATCTTTGTAAGGCTGATTATTTGAGATGTGGTATGGGGGATCTTCGTTGAGTGTAGAGAATCAACCCTGAATCACAAGCCCTATCCTTATAGTCAATAGCTATATAATTAAGTCAGTTAGTGCACCCGAATTTAACACAACGCTTAACTACAAGTAGGAGAGATCATCCATAAAGTTAGTTAGCCTAGTGAGTACACCCATATTTAACCCAATGCTTACTACCCGACGCTTACCAACCCATGGCATTTAACCCAACCCTTCCTAGCGGTCGTTTCCTTGGACCCAATTGGGCCTAGATAGTTTTACCCCCCCTTATTTTTGCATGCTGGATCCGGGCGTACATATAGCTTTTCATGGTTTGTTTTAAAATGGTAGAGCTCTCATTTTACGGATCTCTTTAAAGGACAGGTGGATTTTATCAGGTTTATTTTACGAGAAAGATATGTGTTTACATAGTAAAGCTTTTATCCTTCTGATAATCTTTGGTAGCATACAGAGCGGATGCTTACTCAATGGGTAACATCCGACACATACAAATTAATTGTCCCCCGCTTTAGCTACCGCGTCCCGCTGCATCTAATCATATTAAGGTGGATGCAAGTAACCATTTAGCTAGATGCATGATGTGCATTTCTTTAGGATATGTGCACAACCATTAATTTATCACTTATTAGGATGCCTACGCACACAACTAGATGATTCTCTACGTTCTTAGGATGTAATTAGAACACAACCAATTGAATGCCACCCACCCACCTTGCTAAAATTGAATGGGTAGATTCCATCATGCTGGAATTGAATGGGTTGGGTAGCATCCCTAAGCACTAGTTAATTTACCTTAGCATAAAAAATCTCTTATTGGACCATGGAAACATTTGAGTTTTTCAGTAATGAAACATGCCAATTCCGGAATTTGCACAACCTATGGGGCCTATTTGAACCTGGGCTAGGACGATTCTCTAGAGGCTCCTCCTAGACCTAAAGTTGTTTATGCCATATGGGCATTGAATATATTACGTTGCATACACAAGTTTACATGGAAGCACATATGCAAGCGGAAGTTCAATTCAAAAATGGTGCCATAAAGTAGAGTGAACAACAAACAATGCTATGGACAGGTTTCAATCGCATAGAGAAGTTTCACTTTTCCATCTCTACGTCCTCGTGCCTAATAATTTGATCAATGTGTCCCCGACAATCCAAGTGAAAACTTTGTTGTGATTATTAAAAATCAATTTCAAAATTACCAAAATAATGTTAAATTAATTTGGTTAATTAATTTGTCTTGATAAGATTTATATTGATTTGAATTTGAATATAAACATTATATAATAATTATCTTAATAAGGTTGAATTAATTTAATTAACTTATGTCAACATGAATTATATTGATTCTCAATTGAATATAAACGTCCTTACTTTAATGCATGAATATCTCACTAGATTAGCTTTATATCTAACTTTACTAACTAATTCATTTTCTTAGGGAAAAAAAAGGCATGAGTGTTCATTGTTTTTTGTTTTGGAGATAGCACTAATGCATCTTCTTAGCGAAAAAAGGGCATTAGTGTCCTTTGTATTTTTGTTTTGGAGAGTGTCCTTTATATTTTTGTTTTGGAGATAGCACAAATTTTATTATGATATGTGTCACAATACTAAAAACTACAAGCCTTTGATTTTGTTTTGGAGATAATATAAATTATATTATGATATGTGACATGAAGATATAGTGGAACAGATTGAACAAATCTTGCCATTTCAAGTATTTCACTTAATTGTAGTACACAATATTTGGGTTATTTCCTTGAGACTAATAAATACTCTCTTAATGATTGAATTTGGATTCTGAGAAGATTTGATGCATGTATTAATCATTGGTGTATGAAGTGGCTATCCCTTGGGGTAGACTCGTCTTCGTGAAATTAGTATTGGAAAATCTGTCAGTATATTGGCTCTCTTTGTGCAAGATTCCTAAATTTTTTTTGAATGCAATTCGTAGCAGAGTATTTAATTTTGTGTCGTCCAGTTCTAGATACAAAAATAAATTCCACTTAGTTTGTTGGGAGGTTTTGTCTAGGCCAAAGTTGCTGGTGGATTGGGGGATAAAACATTTTTTTAGTTCGCAAGGGATCTTTCTACTAAGTGTATGTGGCATGCTCTATTTGTTGACATGCTTTGGCAAAGTCTAATAATGAACAAATACCTTAAGAAATTTTCTATTGTGTAATGGATCAGGGCTATTGATAGGTTGGTCAAAGGTGTTTCTCATATTTCGAGTTGTCCATTTTCATCCTTTCAAATCTTGGGTGATTGGATGGCTTGGGTCCCAAGTAATGGTGGTTCGGTCAGAATTGGTTTGGATCCCATTGTGGGGGGTCCTAGTAATAACAGACTGTCCCTTGAGTTGATTAGGTATCTTCATTCATTGGGTTATTAAACACTTGATCAAATTTCCCTGACGACTGATGCTCCTGGTCTTAGTAATCAATGGGTGAGGGCACTTTAGTTGGGACTTTCTGGAGTTCTATATGAAAAATGGACACAGTATATTTTAAGTCTTCAGAGGGGAGGTATTTCCTCTTTGATTAGTTTAACACTATTGTTTTTTCATGGAATGAAAAGAGTGGAACAATCACTGCTAAAGTTGCTTATGATTCCATGCTAGTTAACCTTGATACATATGATTTATGGAAGTATAAGGATTTGTGGAAATGGTGTGCTCCTTGAAGATCATGTGCTTTTTTTGGCTTGCATTGGGAAATCGGATTTTAACCTGGGATAATTTCTAAAAGAGGGCTAGTGTTGGACCAAACATATGTGTGATTTGCTGTTGTAGGGTTGAATTGGTGGAACACTTATTCATCTCTTGTGTTTTAACCTGTAATGTTTGGTATAATATTTTGAGTTGTATCCATTTTCTTGTTGCTTGGTTGGGTGATACTTGCTGTTAAGGAATTGATTCTATGTCTGGAGTCAAGGACACCAACATACTAGGGGTATATAGAATAATATATAATGCTATGCAAGTATGAATTTAAACAATATTTCAAGGGTTAGGAGAGTTCATAACTTATCCATTGAAGGTTGATACAAGATTTCTCTTTATCCCTGTTCTTGCTCTCCAACCAAGAGACCTGCAAAACAACTTCAAGCCTTCCTGAAACAAGTTTAACCACACATAAAGCAATGATAATCGAGATAATATGAAACCCTAGTCAACATGTGATCAGAAATGATATTCAACATCCATTATACAATAATTTGGAAAGGTAATACCATCAAATATGTATTAATCAATGGAAGAAGCACAAGATATACCTTCTCCTCATGCAAGGAACCTCATGAAACATTTGATCTAGATCTCCTACTTTTCTCCTCCGATATTCTCAACCTCCAAGCTCTGTAGCAAAGGTAGATGACAACTAGGGCATAGGTTAGGGGGATGAGAGTCCAAATTCTGCCAGCATAACATACCAAAGGCTAAGTCCCCCTTCAAGGTCCCTTCTCCCTCTCTTATATAGGAATCTAAATATTTAGGATCAAGGATGGATCAATTATAACTATGGAAGAAGTTTCAAAACCACCTCAACCACCCAAAATTTGATAATTTTATATTTTTTGACCATTTCTGAGGGTATACATGGGTACAACACTGACAACCCGTGCATGCAAAGTGAAAAACGAATGTATTACACTAAAAACTTGCGTATGGGTCAAAAAATCATTTTTCATGGTATTTCTAAGGATTTTCAGGTGCTAGTTTGTTTTGGAAAGTTGTTCCTTATTTGGTTACCTTTCTAATGGTCTAGAAAAGAGGTAAAACAGAGCCATAGAAATCCCAATATGTCTCTTACATCCATAAGTGTCCTTTGGGTGACTAACAATAGTTTTTATGAAGTGTCGTCATGCGACAAAACTTGTAAATGTCATCACGGAGGGAGAAGTGCCATTTTCGGATATAAAATATTCCCCATAATGTATGAGGTTATAGGGTAAGACAATAGCTGAAATACATTATAAATAGGGAACTATTGAGTCGTGGAGTCATAGAAACTAGAGACTCCAATATCATAGGCTTGAGCGAAGGTAGGCGAAAGAGAGATAAATGTCAAACAATATGATCTCTAGGACATACATGTCCATATACAATTGATTTCTACAAAGATACAAGGAGGATCCATCATGTATATAACTAATGTAACTATCATGGTTGCACAATATGAAAAAAGGTGCCATGTAAAATCTAGATGAGTCATGGTCACATATGAATATCGTGGATCCATGCTCACTAATCGATCATAGCTGCAAGAATACAAGGTGGATATATGCCTCGACGAATGTCATATGAAGTGTGACAAGGTCTTGCGCAAGTTAGGTAATAGCCAAAAGATGATGATGCTATTGTTGGACCAAGGTCTTCAATCCAAACCATCCAAAGGTACGAATCCTAACCATGTGAATAGAAGAGATGAAGTTGAACATGGAGGAAACCGTTTGATCACCGGTCATTGATGAAAATCGTTAACAAACATGAGGGAAAACACCAGTAATGAAAATGGTCCCAAAGGTACTTAGTAAATTCTAACAAGTGTGAATAAATGGTCTTGAAGTCAAACACCTAATGAATATATCGAGTAGGGAACATTAAGGTATTCCCACTACCCAATAACGATGGAAATTGTCATTCGTGACTACGATCCCAAGGTATTATCATAAACCCAAGTCTCATTCCCAGAGCAAGATGTGTTGAAGTCGATAGGAAGAGATATGTTGGAAGAAAGGCATGAAGACATCCTCCATCATCCAAAATGAGGGAAGTCAAAGAGTGATTTGATTTGGAACTGGGACAAATTTTTGCAACAAGGACCACCGAAGACTTGATGTAATGAACTGATACCAAGGATAGTGGTCGACACAAATGGTCAAGGAAACTACAGAATGACCGACATGGGTTTTATCCCTGAACAGTGAGCATGGCACAAAAGTGGCTTAGGTGTCTTTAGACACAAAGGGAGCAATGATACAAATATGCAATGTAGAAGACATTGACAAATTCTCCATATAATTGGAAAAGGAACCAACCTAAGGAGTAAGAACTCTGAATCAGGCTTAATCCTAAGGCAAGAAACTAGAACCCAATTGTTGATAGACTCAAGTTGGTGCTTTATTCAAGGAAACAACACTTGTTTACATGGTATAAAATATATTTGAATGAAGTTCCCTTTCCTTCTTTCTGGTAAAGGTTTAACGAGTCCAAGAAATCAAACTTGGGACCTTCTTCTTTATTAACAAGATCGAATAAGAGATAGAAGAATGCTTGATAAAGCATCAATCCATGGATTGAACGAGTCCAAATTAGTGTATGCTCGATAGAGTTTTCACAATTTGAGAGTCCAAAAATTCCAAAGAACACTCTAGGGAGAAATTTTTTCGTAAAGTTAGTCTCCAAAGTCCGAAAGAGTATAAAAAAATCCAGAAGACAATTCTATTAGCTCATACGAACCAAGGTAATCATTTTTCATAGTTAGTCGGCAAGGTCCGAAAAATGCGTTAAACTGTCATTGTACTAATGCTCCTTCAAAAGACAAGCAGATCGCTTTCGTCTTAACGAACGTGAAGGAAAGCAATATCACTCAGGTTGTTCCATTAATTTGCGATTATGGGGCAACCAACGATAAAATTGATGCTTTTGTGCTAAATTTTTTGCAAGCCTGACAATAGCATAAAGGATGCTTGAAATATTTTTCATAGTTTAAACCAGAGCATGAAAAAGAAAAAGTAAGCTCAAACATGTTCCTTTTTCATAATTTTAGTCTCCTAGGCCTGAAAAAGAGATAAACCTATACCTGGGAACACTCTTCTATCCAGAGTGAACTAGAGTATTCATTTTTCGTAAGTAATCCACATGGTCCAGAAAAAGGTTAAACTTATACTAATGTGGATGTTATTTCAATTCCTTTAACGAGTTTGAAAGAAAAATAAAACTCAACAATCTAGTCTTATTTACGGATTCAGACCATATGTTGAAGGTAACTCCATATACCTTTCCCGTAAAGTTTTAACGAGCCCATAAAAGTCAACTTGTGGCCTCCTTACTGTTTTTAACGAGCTCGAAGGAAAGATGGAAGAATGATCTAAATACAAGGAGATGAGTGTTAGAGGCATGCAAAACTAGTTCCAAGCACAAGGAACAGACCGAAGCATAGTGCAAGGAACATAAGAAAGATAAGGACACTCGAGGAGCATCTCCTCCAGGTAAAATGTGTCAAGTTGCAACGAAAGAATAATACAAAACAAATGAGAGAAGAGATGAGGGATTATATAATGATCTAAAAACGTGGAATCTAACATCAAGCTCATAAATGCAAGAAGGATATAGGAAAATGCGGTTACAGATTGAACAAAAAGGCAAGGTCAGTAAGAAGTTGTGAATCCAACTAAGAATTTCGTCTCCAAGAAGTTCAATAGTATCAAGATCATACTTAGAAGAATAGATTTTATACATGTCACTTTGGTAGAAACAATTGCGACTTTGTTATATTCAATAAGAGGCATAATTAAGGCAGAGCCAATAAAGGAAAGCTCTATAATGCCAAGGCCTAAGGATTTACAGTCAATAAGATCAACCTCGAGAGGAAAGATAAATTCAGAAAAGGTAACAGATTCTGCACAAACATATTAAACATTACTGGATTCGAAAAGTCTACAAAAATAATCAAAATCATCAGGATTCAACTTGCTTCTTAATGGGAGAGTCCAAAGACTCAACAATGACAACATAGGAGGATCGATCATTAGAAAGATCAAACTAAATAAGCAAGTTAGAGATGGATTTAACCACAACTGGGTCAACATCCATAAGAAGGTCATATTGTATCATAGACACTAAGAAGAGTTCATCTGAAGGAAGTACACCATCTTAGATAGGACACATGTCTAAACATTCAGTTAGATAAATAGGGTGAAGAGAAGGCTCCAATGTCCCGATTATTGGTTGTGGAGCCTGATCTTCTAGATTTAGAGATTTTATTGTTCAATTGTGTTTGTACCCCAGATTTACTGTACAATAGTCCCAGCTGGGGGTGCGGGGGACATAAATAAAAATTTTGGATGTTTGTTGGCCAATAGTTTGTGGACCCATGGTATTGGGTGACTCGTAGTATTTTCCCATGGCAATTCCCTTGTAAAAAGAAAGCATTGTAATATGGATGTGTATTGTATTGTAGCATTGTAAAACAATCTGTATGATTGTGTGAGAGAGATTGTGAGAGTATGAAGAGGAAGTGCAATGGGGTTGATGATGGTTGTATCCCTTCATCTTACTGGATGGTATAATAATAAAGGACTGGAAATTTATGTGTGGACCATCTTGGGTGAACCACGTTATATCTGTGTTTCTATTGTAAAGTGTTTAATATTTGCATATTATTTCATTTTTTAATTGTTACTTATTATTGCTTTGTGATCCTCTTTTCCTAACACCCATTGGATATATCACCTAGTCAACTGTTGGGATCGAGTCCCAAGAAGTTAAGAATGAATCCAAAGGATTATTCTCAGTAGTAATTGAACATAAAGGATATGAGGCCACATAATTCACCCGTGGTGGGGTAGTGGCTACCGAAACACTTGGAATTAACAAAGGATAGACTTGGTCTACATTCAGGTAAGGAGAGGGATCAACAAATGCCAAATGATCGACAATGACAATGTTTTTGTTTTGAGGAAAGTACATCACACGAAAAACCATAGACACCCCATATTTCATAGAATATACATAATCACTCCCGAGAAGCATATAAAAGTCCAAGGGGTCCTTTATAGCCATAAAATCAACTGAGACAATATTCTCACCCAAAGTAATAGGTGTTTTAGTAAGAACTCCCAAAGTTTGACTAGGTCTTCTATCAAATGCCAGGGACTGATTAATAGTTGACAAGAGGTTGGGAGATTACATACCTCTCCAAGCACACACATATAAAATACTAATAGAGACTCCTTCATCTACAATACAACGAGCAATCATGTAGTGTTCAACTTGGACCTTTATCTGGAAAGGTGCATCTGAAGGAATGGGTGGCTCATCTAGGCTATCCCAATCAAAGGAATAAATCTGAGGACTTGGTGCGGGTTCATTCAAAATGAAGTTGGTGCTCCCTTGTCTAGAAAGTTATGAACTGGTAGTGAAGAAAATATATCTAGTAGACAACTCACTCTCCAAAGGAAGAGTTGGATTGATCGAAGATTGCATCGATTCAACCACTTGATGAAGGTCACTCTCTGAAGGAAGAGTGGGATTGACCAAAGATTGCTTCGGTTCAATCACTTGATAAACTGAATGTTGAATAGGTTTTTGGGAAACCCTAGGTTGTTCAGGAGCAGGATGTCCTTGGGACACGTACCACATTATTCATACCTCCGCAATTGCAAGGAACTGATGAGTAAGGTGATCTCCCTCACAAATATTCCAAGGGAACTTAGGTTTGTGTCTTAAATGGTTGGTTTTATCAATGGTGTCGACATGAATTGAATTGGATGACTGTTTTCCCCCATCATGACCTTGATAGGTTGGGTGGTTGGGTCCAACATGACTTTCAAAGGCTGGTTGTTTCCCCCCAGCATGACCTCCATAGGATGGGTGCATAGGTTCAACATGAATTGCGTAGGTTGAGTGAGTTCCCCCAGCATGACCTGCAGAGGCTGGATGGTTAAGATCAACATGCCTTGCATAGGTAGAGTGAGTTCCCATAGCATGAAATAAAAATGATGGTTAGGTAAGATCAACATGAATTGTAGAGGTTGAGTGTATTCCCCCAACATGATCTCCAGAGGCTGAGTGGACAGGTCCAACATAACTTGCAAAGGTTGGATGAGCTCCCACAGCATGACCTATAGAGGCTGGGTAGATAGGTCCAACATGACTTGCATAGGTTGGATGAGTTCCCCCAGCATGACCTACATAGGTTGGATGGATAGGTCCAACATGAATTGCAAAAGTTGGATAGGTTCCCCAAGCATGACCTGTAGAGGGTGGGTGACAACCCATTTGATTTCATGTCTTATTCATATTCTTCCTTTTTTATTGCTTTTATACTACAGGTTACTAGTATCAGAAATTTCACCACATGAGCCTAGAAGGAGGAGGAGAGGTTGCTACTAGTGAAGGGGATACATTGTTTGTATGCCCTTGATATAGGGTGCTTGCTTGAAAAGAATCAAGAGTATTCAGGACACTTGGAGTGGAAGACAACCAAAATGGTAACCCAAGGGTGAATCCAGGTAGATTTAAAGTGGCCATCGAAGGAACACCAACATTCCCAGTAAAAGGAAAAGCACAAGAATCCCCTTGCATGGGGGTCTCTTGGTTGGTGTCTGTAGGGGTACTGGCCACAATTTTCGACTCAATAAGAAATAAAAGTCTAAGGTCGACTGGAAACCAACATCATAGAGAGCACACCACTAGAATTCAATCCTAAGTATCCATACCAGGCACACAAGGATACCTTCCAAAGGATATTTTGGGATGATGAGGGCCCATAACTGACCAGTGAAGGGAGAAGGATAATTACCTGGGGTCTTGATACAATTTCTCTAGGGCAAGTGTTTGAATCACCAACTGCTTTTCCAAATAGTTTCACGGGGTTTCCTCCCACGTCTTCCCTGGGTATAGTGGAAATAGCCTTCCACCGTCACCCGTGTAGAGTCCTAGAGGTCAATATTTTAATGCTACCAAAATCACAAAGATGGTCCAATGGAACAGTCGTCAATCCATTTGATGCGTATGGGAAGGCTAGCTAAGCCTAAAACTCAAACAATACCATGCACCTCACAAGGCCGGAAGGAGGTATTAAGTGAATACCTATATGCGTAACAACTCTGGTGTATGCTCGATCGAGTATTGGAGGGGTATCCCTGCAACTCAATATTGCACGACCTTGTGCTTCACTCCTGTGTGAGAGGAGATTTCTAGTTGACTTATTTATGAGATTGTATTTCCTGGGAGAAATGCCACTATGTTTGAGTTTAAATTTTTGGGTTGTATAAAGATAACCCTAACCCAAAACACTATCTTAGACTAGTGTTTGTCGTCCCTAGAAAGAAAATATTACTAATATGTTTTAAATATTAACGCTCTTTTTAAGGGTTATTAATTACTCAAAGGTAGCAGTAATGAAACTAATGATGTTTCGTCTTGAAAGAAGAAACAATATGGCCAATGAGAAAGAGATTCAAAATGAAAACTTTTACCTCTCTTTTCTTTTCAAATTTTAAAAATGGAGGCCACAAAAGAAAGATATCTTTTTATATTTTCAAAAACAAAGATATGCAATGCGCCTAAGCCTAAACCCTATCTTAAATGCATATAAATCAAAGACTTGTTCTTTTATTCTTTTTTCTTTTTGAATGGAAAAGAAAAAACACCTACAAATAAGTGCATGCAAATGATGTAAAAAAAATCAAAAGGACTTCTCTATATGTCAACAAAACATACCCTAATTTTCCCTAAAGTCTGACTAAACCTCTCTTGGGAGGGAGACTTACGTAAGGGAACAAGCCAACTACCTTGGTATTATCTCCCAAATTGACCACCGTCATTTTGGGTGATAGAATGGGTAAAATTTTTTATTTCTGTGAGTCATGGCCTTCAAAATTCAAAATCTCAGCTTTCGGCAGTTAACTAAGTCTGTGGAAGTTTACTTAACTGCCGAAACAGGCTAGTTTCGACAGCTAATATGGTTTTCCAGAATGACTTTAGCTACCGAAAATGTTTCCATATGTAAAAATAAAAATCCTCCTGCTCTTGCACTCGCTAAATGTCCAGCTACATGTCAATCGATGAACCAACAAATTCTAGTCCACATGCTAAAGCCCAGTATTGAGTACCAAGTCTACTATGCTTATTACAACTCATTGAATTATTATGAATGTTTGGCATTGAAACTATACAGGCCCTCATTGAATTTCGTGGATCAGTAATTGCATGGAAAAGACGCGTGGAAGATTTGGCTAATCCAGCGCAGCAACACAGGTGGACAGTTTACTATTCCTGTAGTTATTCAAGGTCTCGGTGGTGTGGGGAGACAATCAAGTGCAGAGCATTCACAGCGTTTAGAATCTTATTTTCAGTCTGTTCCTGGATTGCAGATGGTTGCTTGCTCTACTCCATACAACGCAAAGGGGCAGATGAAAGAAGCAATTAGAAGTAACCGAAGGACAGCGATGAACAAGTCAAGGCCAGTGAAAGGCGTTGGATGGGATATAGGTACATTAGGCAATGCTACTTGGGAAGGAGAAAAGCTTTTAGATGTTCTAAAAA
>LPNX011129804.1:205048-225558 GCA_001517045.1 Pseudotsuga menziesii | reverse complement strand
CGGCAGATTCAACAACAGAAGCAGAATACGTGGCTGCAGCTGAAGCAACGAAAGAAATAGTATGGCTCAGGAAGATACTTGAAGATTTGCAAGAAAAACACGAGAACTCCACTCCATTATTGGTCGACAATACTTCTGCAATCAAGCTGGCTAAGAATCCTAGATTCCATGATCGAACCAAACACATCAACACAAAGTATCATTTGATTCGACATCATGTAGAAGCCAAGACAATCCATCTTCGACATTGTTCCACAAATGATCAAGTTGCAGACATCTTCACCAAAGCGCTTGGACGAGAAAAGTTTGAAAGGTTCAGAAACATGCTCGGACTTACGAACATCCCTTCGGATTAAGAGGGGGATTGTTAGAATATAATCCGTTAGGGATTATAATATTGTAAATAAATAAATAGGAATATTTGGAAGCCGAAAAGGCTGGACGAAAGGTGAAACACAACCGTCACATGAATGTATAAATGAATGCTTAGCCATGAATAGAATAATGAATCGGGAGTTATACCTAACATAAATGTCATAAATGTAAGGGGAATCTATCCAAGTGTCCATGAAACTCCCATTTGGATCTTCCTCTCCGCATGTAAGTTACAATTCATCCCAAATTCTACCGATGAAGTATATGTGCAAGTATATTAACCTTATATTCCATCAAAAAACATTAGGCTTCCCATAGATTCGATATTGCAAGAGGAGGATGCCATTTAACATAGGAATTATAGCTTGAGTGGGCACCATAGTCTCCATGTGTCTCCATTCTCCATAGCCATTTAATTTTTCACTTGCATTCATTTAATTAAATCCATTAAATAAATATTTATTTCTTATAATTCCTAAACACCATTTATTAGCTCCCTTATTAACTTCCCAATGTTTCCACCCGACCTAGGGAACTAGTAGGATTGATGGAATTTTCCTGCTGTGCAATTATTTGAATGGGGACATTACATACATCCCAGCAGTTTCGAGACTGTGCATCAATTATTTACTAAATTAAAGTCTCTTTCACTTCAATGTAGACAATGCAGAATAGAAACAAAGGATGAGAAACATGTGCTTTCCATACTCAACAAACTCAGTATTGAGTATTCTATATTTGTCTCAATCTTCCATTCCGGGAGAGCATCCATTCCTAATTGGAAGATTCCCTCACTTGATTCCTTTGTCGAGTCCTTAATACAGGAGCAAGAGAAGTTGATCCAGATGGGAGTCATCAAGACTTCCAAAGATCAAGCTCTCCTAGTGACAGGATCTAACAAAGTGCAAGCTAAAGGGAAGTCTAAGGGGAAGGAGTATGAAACAACTGATTCGAAAGCTAAAGAGAATCAAAGGACTTTTGAAGGATCTTTGAGATCCAAGAAGAATATAAAGTTCGAAAAGAAGATGTGTCCATATTGTATGAGGGGTTTTCATATAGAAGAATCTAGTATGAAAAATCAAGTTGACCAGCTGACTTCCCTCCTCAAGCAGAATAACATTTCTCTCCCATAAAGAGCAAAGAAGCCTAATGAAGGAACACAGACAGAATGATGAAAGGTTCCATGCCTTACTCAGTCAACAACATATTTGATTGATTTTGGAGCATTCAACCACATGGTTTCCCCCAAAGAATCTTTCTCTACCCTCACACTATCAAAAGGGCCTAATATTCACATGGGATATGATCCCCAAATTCCAGCATAAGTAAGGGGCTCAGTCAAAGTGAAGCATGGTGAGTTAAAAAATGTTCTCTATGTGCCCTCCCTTGTAGCTAATTTGTTGTATTTTTATTAGACAACCCATATAGGCTCTCCTAAGAGAGTTACATTCGACTCATATTCATGTGAGATCCCATAAAAAGCTACTAGACAACTCATAGCGAAAGGTATTGCAAATCATTCTACTAAAGCTCATGAGTTCTCACATTTTTTACCTGTCTCACCTCCTACAACTTTATTGTCTCATGCTAACAAAACCAACAATATTTTACATGAGAGATTTGGTCATCTCAATTTCAAATATCTCCAGCAACTCCACAATGATAAAATGGTTGAAGGTTTACCTCTCATCCAAACTTTCGATGGAGTATGTTCTGGTTGCTTGGTAGGTAATCATCCAGAGAAGAGTTATGAAGTTGGGAAGGCACATAGAGCTGCATCTATACTTTATTTGATACATAGTGATGTGGCTAGACCTATTCCCACAAACTTCATTAATGGTTGCAGGTATTTCCCCACCTTTATTGATGATTGTTCTAGGTACTGCTGAATCTACTTTATGAAACAAAAATCAGAAGTCTTTGAGATTTTTTAATTTTTTAAAGCTATGGTTGAGAATAGTTTCAATAAGAAAATAATGTCCATAAGATCTAATAAAGGAGGAGAGTACATCAAAAGAGAGTTTCAGTATTAGTGTGAATCAGAGGAGATTCGAATGGAACACTCAGTTCCATACACACCACAGCAAAATGGTGTGGCTAAGAGGAAGAACAGATCACTGAAAGAGATGGAAACATGCCTTCTCCATGGTAATAATCTCCCTCCTTCTCTTTGGGAAGAAGCTGAAAAACTGTGCTTCATATTTGCAAAATAGAGTGCCTCTTAAATCAGTGGTTCGACCACTCCATTCGAAGAACTGCATGGGTATAAGCCCATTCTATATCATTTGAGAGTTTTTGGTTCCAAATCTTGGGACATAATACCACTTGACAAGAGGAAGGACTTCCAAGCCCAAAGTAGTGAATGCATTATGCTGGGATATGCAGAAGAAGACAAAGCATACAAGTTGATGGAGGTTGCAACTAGGAAATGCTTCATTGAGCGGAGTGTTCATTTTGAAGAATATCAGTTGTATGATGCACCTCCATACAAATTACAAGAAGGTATAAACACTCTTCCTCCCATTTTTTATGATGATGATTTGTTACATGTTTCAGATTCAGATGAAGAGGATCAAGACTAGCATGATTCTTTTATTAAGGCTGAACCTCATGAGATTCTAGATCCAGATCCTGCACCCATTCCAAACCAAAGGGCTAATCCTAGATGGGCTCAAAATCTCATTGATGTAGCTAGGGATGGTGCCGGAAATCTAGAAGAAAAAAGGAGAACTAGGTCCCAATATCAGAATGAGCATGTTGCACTCTCTCTCACAGATTCACTCTCTACAGAGTGGTGAAACAAAATTCTAGGTCGATGCTACTTGATGATAGCGAATGATTGGCTACTTGGCCCATAGAAGAAGAAACTTGATCATTATATACCTTTACCATTCAGAAGAAACACACAGATTCATCAGTTAAGAAAGACATTGAGAGGCTCACTTGCATAGCTTCAGAATGTTGCTGCACATAACGACCATGCTATTGCATAGAGCTATAAATTTCCAGTAGTGTTTTGATAAGTTATTTTTCTAAGGAGGAAAATTATTTATTCTAAAGATAGCTTGTATTTTCCGGTTTTCTGCTTATTTTGAGGGGGGGTGCTCCCATGAGGTTTTCCCTCATTTCCTCATTTTATTAAGCAACATTTTTTATCTTTTATATTGTACATGGGTGACTTTTGGCCTTGTTTCCAAGGCCCACAGTTAACCAAGTGATGATTTAGGGGGGTTGTTAGGATTTATAATCCTCCCTTGACCAAATTGTCTATTAGATTATTTTAGCCTAACTTAGGAGTTTTATTTAATTATTGGGTCCATTACTACCATTGGGTCAACTTGGCCTAATGGAGCCACATGTACCAGTCACTAGAGTGTGGGGAACACTAATAGAGGCCAACTGAGACTGACTACACTTGCATGCATTAGTTTAGGCGCCTCCTAGGCCATTCCCTATAATTTAGGAGCCACTGGGAGTCCCGACACTAACCTCCTTCAGTTGTTGGTAGTTAGTAACTAGTTAAGCTTAGTTATTCTTCAATTACATTCAGTTAGTTCACTTTCAATTCAGTTAGTGCCAATTATGCATGGCTGCATGTGGAAAAGGTGTCTTTTCTCGCCTACCACTTCAATTAGACTGGTTTAACTGATTATAACTGCTTGTTTGAATAGATTAGACATCTGGAGTTAACCACTTGGATTCTGATAGTGATTTAAACATATTTATTTATCCATGAAGTCAGATACAGTCACATCCAATTGGGAGATTCGCATTCATTACTAATGATTCAATTTCTTTTCCTATGTAACACTATTGTAACACCGGATTATGTAATGAAGATAATATTGCAATTCTATGAGCAATACTTGTCTGTTTCATGTGAGATTTGATTTGTTCAGTTTGTATAATTCATTCCTATTCACTGCATAAATAATGTGGACTCATTACTTGATGATCCAAATGGCACATAAATTCTAACATGAGCATCATTACCAACATTCTTACAAAGCCTCTGTCTGGGACAATCGTTTTATGGTACATAAATACTCCTCTAGTTGAAGAGGGAGTAGTGATGTTTTTTCACAGGTAGTAGCAGATAAAGTCCCCATCAGTTAGTCATGGTACATGACTCAGGAAACCATGGGTTGTGATACCTTGTGGAGAGAATCCACATGAGCATAAACATGGTAAAAATCTCAGAGACTATTGATACTCAAGAAGATTTATAGTATGGATTGTCAGAGAACAATTAAACCTCTTGGAGAGGTAGTTGGGATGTTGTAGTATAAAGAGAAATGTCACTGAGAAAGTAATCAGGCCTTCAAGAACATCAAAGAGAATGGAAATCTCCTAGATAACTTATCAAGATAGCAGAAGATTTAAGAAGTCAACAAATGTTGAAGAGTGAAAGAAAACACGAGACTTTCTTTCTGCATGTTATTACACATTTTTTGTATAGTGTTGTATGTGATGGATTTAAAATCCATGGTTTCTAGTTTAAAGAAACTTTATCTTGGATTGGATCCAAATGATTATACTATGTGTAGGTAGTTGGTTGGTCTTTGAGAAGACCTGTTGTATTTCATGCTTAATACTAAGCATATGTTTGAGTACCTTTGAGGTACATTAGACTAAGCTCTTTATTGTATTTGGCAGATGGAATACCTATTTTTATTGTGTTATCCAGCTATTTTTTTATCATGAGATAAGCAGTTTATTGCGGCTAGTACTATAGAAGTAAGATGTATGTCTGAGAGTACTTCATAAGAAAAATGTGTTTTGTGGATAGTACTACTTGTTGAGGATTAGTGTAGCCTGAGAAGCTACCTACTAGGTTGGAAGACTTGAGCCTATAGTCATTAGGTGTTAATAGTCAAGATTTTTGGAAAACCCTATATGTGTTATACCTTGAAATAACACTTCTCCATCTAAGTGATGACACATCTATCTAAGTGATGACACAAAATGTGTCATCACACAAAAGGACCAAATGGATAAAAGAGCCTTAACACTATAAGAGATATGGACCCTAAATACATAGTGCTTACTCTAGTATCAACACATTTTGATTATGAGTTTATCTTGAATACACGACTTTCCTCTTGACATCTTGCGTATCATACGTGAGCTACATACATACAACCCACGTATCGATCTCAATTGAGTACACATGTTTCCTCAAGGAAACCCACATAACCTACATAAGTTACCTTCATAATACCCACATATTCCATTAAAACTAGTTAAAAATAAAAAGTAAACTAATCACAAGGAAGTTGTGATTAATTTGACAACTACCCCAACTCCCCTAACCACCCTAACCTCGTAAATCCTCCTCCTAATGAACTATAAAAAGAGGAGAGGGGATAGATAAGGGGGACATTTTTGGAGGCAAAGTTATGTTGGGGAATTTCTTTTGTAGAAGAGAAGCAAGAGGGCTCAAATCCAGGTTTCAAGGAAGATTGATTAAAAAGAGGATTATGTACTTGTTCCAGAAACTTCATGAATAAAGGAAGTATTTTCCTCCCATCTCTATGTAATGCAGTTTTCAAGTGTTTATGAGCAATGATTTAGGTTGTGATTTACATTGAAGTTGCAGTCATTATATATGTTCATGTCTCATGTTTTATAATATCTGAAGGTGATTTGAGGAAGGTTATTTTTTGTGTTGTAGGTATTGGAGCAAAGGAAAAAAGGTATTAAAATTGAGCACATAGATCTATGGATCAACACACAACTCACAAAATAGATCACATAATTTTACTCAGGAATCGAAGAATGAAACCGTGCAAAAGGACTACAGCTATGAATGATTTCATTAATCAAAAGTAATTCGATAATAATTACAATGTAATACAATGGCTAAATAGCCACATGTAGTTCAAATCCATGAGAGGAAATTTGAATTTGTTAGACTCTACTTGACTAAATGATTAAATGACCTTTTCTAAATCATTATCAGAGGACTGAATGGTTAACTGACCTTGTCTAAATCATTATTAGAGTTCACTGGAGTTCTAAATCACAACTCAAGTATCTAATTTAGTGTTAACTAAGCTTAAATGACTGTGGTAGGAGAGGAATGCGCCTCTCCTACATGCATCCATGCAAACCTAGAGCTAATTGAATGTAGAGGACTAGAACTAAATGTAACTGACTCATAACTGAGATTGACTAGTCACCAACTCAACTCAACTGGCCTGGGTTGGTATTGGCACTCCCAGTGGCTCCTAAACTGTAGGGATTGATCTAGGAGGCTCCTAAACTGATGCGTGCAAGTGAAATCAGTGGCAGTAGGCCTTAATTAGTGTTACCCACACTTTAGTAACTATAACATGTGCCCCAATTAGGCCAAGTGGACCCAATGGTGCCGGTGACTAAAAATAGACTGGATGGACTCCCGATTTAGACATGACTCTTGATTTAGACATATGACTAAATTGGGAAAGGGAGGATTAATAATCCTAAGAGCCCCCCTGAATGATAACTTGGAATTTTGGGCCCTGTTAACTAAGACCATAGGTCACCCATTATAACAAGTAAAGTAAATGTAACTACTTAATAGAAGGAGCTGGGGAAAAAACCACTTGGGAAAAAATCCCCCCCTCTAACTAAGCAGGTAGAATCAGGATCAATTTGGTTCTTATATGCAAAGGTATCCTGGGGCTTGGCATGTGAACCTATCCATCATTATGTCTGGTGGAATCTTCCTCTTTGGAAGAAGTATAATATGCTCAACTAAATCAGAAATATAGACAGTTGCTGGATGAAGACTGGACCCATGTAGAGCAACTTAAATCAATTGATAAGTGAGAAAAGGTTCTTGAGGATTCAAACCATGTGAGGAACACTCAAGAAAATGATATGTTTCATCCATGAACAGCAAACCATGAGTGTTAAAAACAGCCCTAACTATTAGGAGCAAGTGTCCAGGAGGATGCAGAAAATCTTCCTCTTTACCAGTTTTGTGAGGAGATGAGCATGTGACCAAAGGTAGAGAATCCCTAGGAATATGGAGAGTGAATGCTTGAACTCCATAATCTGATGTAGCTTCATAAATATCTAATGAATCATAAAATAAAATATCAGCAACCTCATAAGAGGAAACTAACACCAAATCCCCAACAACAATTTTGAGGAAGAATTGCGGTACTTGATTTTTCACACCGAAATTGGTGAGAGTAGCTACAAGCATGACTAGAAGCTCTTGGATTTTAAAATTTGAACCAAATAATATCATATCATAAAGTAAATCAGATCTAAATGGTTTCATATCAGATCCAAAACTGTGAAATGAAATCAAATCCCCAGCAACAGTTTTGAAGGAGACTTGTTGTACTTGTTTCTTCACAAAATTAATGAGAACAGCTACAAGCAGTACTAAAAGCTTATGAACCCGAAATATTGAGACAAGAAATATCAGATCAGATCTAAATAATATCATATCATATAGAAGAGTATGGTCCACCGAGACAATAGATGGACAGTTTTCTTCTTCTCCAAAATTCTGAATTTTGGTGCATGCAATCCTCCAGGAATTTGCTGGAAGATATAGATCATGGGGAGTGAATGGATCACTCTGTTAATCTGATATTTTTCCCAAAATATCCAAGGTATTACATATTTTCACACCATAAGCAATAATAGAGGGAGAGAAATCAAATTTCTCTTCACCTTTGGAATCAATTACTGGAAAATTTTGCACAAAATTCAAAGGAAAATCACTAGAGGAGGACTTTGCTTCTTTTTCATCTTGAAAAAATTCAGCAGAGAGAGTACAGGCCAATAATTTTGGATCATGAACTCTTATGGTGCTGAATGTGCTCTCCAAAGTGTTGTTATGATCCTCATCAATCTTTCGAAAGGTTCTGTACAATTTTGTTGAGAGATCCTTTGGATATTCAATAGATTTAGTGAGGTAGCGCAAGCTAGGAGAGAGAGCCAGAGCTATTGTTCCAAAATATGCATCACATTCATTCAGCCAATCATTCTCACTCTCATATGAATCTTCACCGAGTCCCATAGACACTCCATAGGGACCTTGTCTCTCCAGAGATGCAATCATTTTCATCTTCCATTCTGAATAGCTTGTGAGTGGGTTAAGAAGAGGAACTAATGAATCCATTTGAAGTTGTACCTGCAATTTAAAAAAAGGAAAATTAAGGTCAAACATCCTGCACATTTCAGGTTTTCATCACACCTAGCATAGTTGATCAATCAAGCTTGATCAACAATTCCTTAACTTGGGGTATTAAGTGGTAAACCTTCGGCTTCTGGTGCAATGCTAGAAGGAGCAATTTTGCTCAAAAAAATGATCAAGTAGGATATTTGAGGAGGAGAAGTTCCTTGTTCTACCAAGGCTCTGATACCATATTAAAATTGAGCACATAGATCTATGGATCAACACACAAATCACAAAATAGATCACACAATTTTACTCAAGAATTGAAGAATGAAACAGTGCAAAAGGATTGCAACTGTGAATGCTTTCATTAATCAAAAGTAATTGGATAATAATTACAATGTAATACAATGGATAAATAGTCACATGCAATTCAAATCCATGTGAGGAAATTCGAATTGGTTAGTCTCTACTTGACTAAATGGTTAACTGACCTTGTCTAAATCATTATCGGAGGACTGAATGGTTAACTGACCTTGTCTAAATCATTATTGGAGTTATAAATCACAACTCAAGGGTATAATTCAGTGTTAACTAAGCTTAACTGATTGTGGTAGGTATGGAATGCACCTATCCTGCATGAATCCATGTAAACCTAGTGCTAACTGAATGTAGAGGACTAGAACTAAATGTAACTGACTCCTAACGGAGCTTGACTAGTCACCAACTCAACTCAACTGACCTGGGTTGGTATTGGCACTCCTAGTAGCTCTTAAATTGTAGGGATTGATCTAGGAGGCTCCTAAACTGATGCATGCAAGTGAAATCAATGGCAATAGGTCTCAATTAGTGTTCCCCACACTTTAGTAACTGGAACATGTGCCCCAATTAGGCCAAGTGGACCCAATGGTTCTAGTGACTAAAAATAGACTGGATGGACTCCCGATTTAGACACATGACCAAATTGGACAAGGGAGGATTAATGATCCTAACAAAAGGAGCATTTGGAGAGAAGATCAAACTAGCATCAACCTCCAGAATAAGGTATGCATCCTTTCTCTCTTTAAGCTTCTGGTTTAATATATGTGTTATGATAAAACACATTGAGATGAATTTTTACTTCATTGAAGTCATGGTCATGAATTCCAGTACATAGCTACCGATGAGAAGATTGCAAATTTGTGACAAGCCTCTATCTATGATGAAATTATGACACTTTCGAGATAAGCCTAGTATGGCAGGAAATTCCTGGTATGGCAGAGAATGTCACCCTCACTGAGAGGGAGTGTTGAGATTACATCATCATGTGTCATTCTCTAGTCTTGTGAGTAATATCAAGATAGTAGACTTGTGAGTAATATCAAGTCCTATAAATATCCTCTTATGATTGAGGTGGTAATGTTGTAAATATTGTGAGTAATATCAACCTAAGTCTTGTGAGTAATATCAATACAACAGACTTGTGAGTAATATCAAGAAATATACTCATGTTGTGAGGTGGCGTACTTTACTGTGTAAAGAGGATATACTATGTCATGTATGGCTATTCATGGTCAAAGCTGCTACAAGTCTCCTTTAGGGATTATATATCCCTAGAGTGATTTAATTTAGCGTGTGACTATATGACTTGGGGTAATACATGTGATCACAGGTTCAAAAACAATATTATGAGTATGATATGACAGAATTAATGAAAACACATATGGACTATGCAGAAAAAATTAATATGAAAACACGGATAGAGAGAGAATTCGAATTTCCCATGCATGCCTCCAAATGAACTTGAATTAGTAAAAAATTAGTTGAGTCTTAGTTGTGATAAACAAAGTTTCAGTTAATTAAGGAATAAACTCCTTAATTTATGCAAAGTGGTTGTTGAAGAGGAAACCGTTGGAGAAGCACTAGTTACATTCAGTTCCATTTAGTTGCATGCAGTTCCATTAAATTTAGTTTAGTTCAATCAGTTAGAGGCAGTTAAACTCAATAAATTAATGGAGGGCACATATCTTCAGTGTGAGAGATAATTATGGTGGGCCAACATGGCATTAAGTCTGTGGGGGCGCATGGTTGGAGATGAGACAGTCTTCTCAGTGTTAACAAGTTATTGAAGCATGCAAATATTTGTAACCTCCTTTGTATGACTGAGTTTGGCTTGTTATTAAAGTGTTATGCATTTGGAAATACCAATACAATGTTCCATTTGATCTCTCCTCTCCTGTGCTCTCTGATCAAGCAATATGATATTGTGTTTTAATAATTCTCTATCGATTATCAATCATACTCTAAGATTGTTTATTGGGTTATTTATCCTTCAAATTAGTAGAGGGTTTTCCCAGGGTACATCACGTGTTCTGCGGTTTGATTTATTTGTGTCCTTGGATTATTTATGACATTTATCTTCATTGTAATTGTGGATTAAAGTTTTAAAGTTCAAGAATATTTCTTTATTTCTCAAACATTAACATCTATATGCTCCTATATTTTTCCAAATCAAAAAATATCTTATCAATCCATGTGGTAGGCATTCAAAATCGATCATTGATTGGGTAAGTCACAATGGTAATCTACAGGTGAACGGTTTAAATTTATGGATCTCAAAGATCAGAGAGCTGATGATGACATTTAAAAAGATTCCATTCATGCATATATACTATAAATATAATCAATATGCTAATCGGCTTTATAAAGTTTCTATTCATGCTTCAGAGGCACATATTCACTTTCAAATGCTTAATAGTGGGGATATCATGGAAGAAGATAGTTTATAGGTTTATCATTTTTGAAGCATCTCCTTCCTTGATTAATCTCATTGATTTTGGGGTGATGGTTGGTACACATTTTTATCCATTAGGGATATAGGAAGATATCACATTATATATGCTTCCTGCTCTTTATTGATATATTATTTTCAGCGCATGCAGTCGTACTTGTAGGTTTATTTAAGTATTTTTTTGGTTATGTTGGTTGGCCAGAGCATGAGTGTAGTATAGAAGCTCTACACTACTTATAAGTTCACCATCGTGTTACATTTGTATCATTTTCTCTTCAGGCATGTGTTTGTATTATTTTGGTTTTATTTATCACATTTTAGATTATTAGTACCTATTTTTGTGGGGAGTTATTTCAATTTACAGTGTTAATATATGTATCCTCCTCATATAACAGGTACTCTATAATTTTAACATTCTATTAGAGGGATTCAATCTACCTGTTGAATCCACATGCATTTACTTTCACCACATATTTTTGTGCATATACCTTCGACATACATTTTTGGCTTCTTGAACTAGTTAACATTGGAAGTATAACTTCATACATGGCTTACTTAACAACCATATCTTGGATTACTTGGAATTTTGGAGATGGCAAATGGTATTTGTTTTTAATTATAATGTTTATTTTACATGTAAAAAATGGACATGTCATTTATATACTTGGATGGTTTTTGGTTTAATTAGATTAAATTGGCCTTAGTTGATGTAATTTGACTATACTGAATGGGATATGGATATGGGTGGAAGTACTTTCTTTTCGTTGGAGGATTATCATTTGATGGACTATATTTTTGATGTCTTTGGTTATTTTCTGCATATGTATTGTCCATCTTACATATACTTAATATAAGTATAGTTTTTTTCTCTCGAAAAAAATATTATGATGTGTGAGATAATATTAAAAACTAATTTTTGAAAGTGGATTTTTTTTCTCGACATTTTTTTTCCCAATATATATCAAGTGCATTTGTTTTTTATTCTTTGTAGTTACCCTTAATATTTTTAGCAAGTGGCATTTTCAAATTTAATTAGATGTACTTTATATTCTAACATAACACTCCAGCTTTTTGTTTTCAGGACTGAAAAAACTATTTTATTATATGTTGTGGTGGACGAATAGAGATCATAATTCCAACAAATATGTTCATCGAAATATTACAAATATTTTCTAGGATGGACACACTGTTCATAGTAGATGATATCTATCGCCAGTTATGGGCCAAAAAAAGTCTGGTATAGGCCTTAAACCCAAATGTCAACACATATATACCATCTAAAGAAAAGAAATATGATCTAAACAAACAAAACAAAAAATATGATAATAGATAAATGCCATGGGCTTGCATTCGATGTAAAGGAGAATTCAACAGGGATGATGGAATTCCCACATATGTCCTCCAAACGCCAAAAAAAAATCCTCATGGGAAACCTGCAAAAAAATAGTTCATGTGTGTTGAAAACAACAAACCGGTGAATGGATATAAATTCCAGTTAGAATAAAGTATTTTGCCTGCAAAAATTTAGCCATTCACAACTCCATGTGAAATATGGTAGGATTAAATAGCTACTAGGATGGGTTATCTATAAATCATTGTGTGACATAGGATGAATTAATAGATCATTATCTTCCCGTGATCATAATAATTGTTCCTTAATAAATATGATAGAAAATTCTCCCTTCCTACAACCTCATTGTTGATTTTTATAGAGTGTATGTTATTTGGTTGTGCACTTTTTAAACATGGTCATATATGATCCCTGGAATCCCCCTAATAAGTTTACAAACTTTTTATTTCCAATATCCAAGTTGAATTGCTGACAAATTGTTCTCTCCCTTAACCCAGCCAATAATGATCTTGGAGTCTCTGATCACCCTCTAAAGAGAGATTCCTTTGAATTTGAAAAAGTAGTAACACCTAGAGGGCCATAAGTTCTTATTTAGTATTTGATCTAGCACCACAATTCATCATCAACTTATAATACATATGGTCATCCATCTAGATAATGGCACCCACTCCTCCATAAGTAGCCTCCTTTTGTGAAGCACCATAAAAAAACCTCTACAGCTATTTGTTTGGATGGCAGGGGAATTTTTAGTCCTAGATTTTGGAAGTGAAGGGTTTGAATTCTCCCCTATGGTAGGAAGGATCCTCTGACTCACCAAATTATCCTAAATACAGTGATAGTAAAATATGTCCCTATTTCTTGAATTCCATATCTTCGAGTAGGCTATGACCAGGAGGTCCAAGTTGGTTTTGTTACTCCGTCGCCAATTCTCTAAGCATCTTATCAAGGAGTCTCTACACCAAAACTCCAAACATCTTTTCAATAAGTTATCCCATGTCAAGATGTTATCATTTATTTCCAGCCAAAAAAATATCCTACATTTCAATGGAACCTGAATTTTCCAGATATCCATATGCCGCCATTGTGGTTCACAAATGAAACCTGACCATAGAGATGAATACACTTCTTTGGTTGTGATGTCTCTGGAATCTTTAGTCCATATCCACTTATTAAATAAATGAATACCACCCATTTTTAGGCCACTTGTGAATTTATCCCATTCAATACTGCTTTCACCCAACAAACCTATATGTTTATCCTTTAACCATTATCTAAAGATTTGACCTGTATTTCCGCCTCCAATTGCTTGGTCTATAGTATAGATACCATCTGTGTGGAGAGTATTGATAGTATCATTCAAAAGTCTGTGTATGGTCAAAACCCAATATGATATAGTCTCCCTTTCTAGGAAACCAAGCAAGCCACTTACCCATAATATCAAATGCAGAAATGAGACTGCACCACATATATGATACTCCTTTAGTATACTTTGGATTACATTTGATCCATTGTTTTATAGAATAATTTTTAAAGTATTTGGACATGATCACTCTATGCCATAAGCTATCAAGGAATTGTGCTCTCCATAAGCTTTTGTTGCTAGAGCTTTGGAGAATACATGAATTTTCTTAGAGCCTCATCCTCCTAGCTCTCTTGGCTTTTCCACTCTTTCCCAACATACCAAATGATACCTTGTGTGATCTTGAGAGATAGCCCAAAGAGAATTGAAAATCCTGTTGTTGATTGCATGCATAATTGCTTTGGGAAATTTACATAGTGATATCCAACAAACCAAAATATTAGTCAATACCAATTTTATCAGGACTAATCTGCGTCCTTTGGATAACCATCTAAGACATCATCCTCACATTTTTTTCAGGTATTTCTTGTTTTTGGGTAGAGGGTTCCATCAAAAGTATGCCGAGTGGATACTCGTTGGATGCGTAATTTAATTCCGCACCCAACAAGCTCTTGCGATCGAAATTTGAGTTATCCAAAGGACATATCAGGACTAATCTGCGTCCTTTGGGTGCAGAATTAAATTACGCACCCAACGAGTATCCACTCGGCATACTTTTGATGGAACCCTCTACCCAAAAACAAGAAATACCTGAAAAAAATGTGAGGATGACATCATCCTCACATTTTTTTCAGGTATTTCTTGTTTTTGGGTAGAGGGTTCCATCAAAAGTATGCCGAGTGGATACTCGTTGGATGCGTAATTTAATTCGATATCCAACGGGCTCTCCTGATTGAAATTTGAGTAAAAACACAGGGAGATACGTCGAAAATATGAACAAAAAAAGTAGTTTTTTATGATACCTATCCCAAATTTATATAAAAAAATTGTTTAAGACCTATACGGTATTTCAAATTTAAAGCAATTTCATTGGCGAACACATGATGACATGGAAATTGAATTAGAGTTAAAAGGTTCATTTTGAGTTTAAATTTCCTCTAATGTGAGTTTTTAGAATTGGGAATAAATGCAATATATGTTCATCACGTTTTTTTAGGTATTTCTTGTTTTTGGGTAGTGGGGTCCATCAAAAGTATGCCGAGTGGATACTCGTTGGATGCGTAATTTAATTCGGCATCCAACGAGCTCTCCTGATTGAAATTTGAGTAAAAACACAGGGAGATATGTCAAAAATACGAACAAAAAAAGTAGTTTTTTTATGATACCTATCCCCAAATTTATATTAAAAAATTGTTTAAGACCTATACGGTATTTCAAATTTAAAGCAATTTCATTGGTGAACACATGATGACATGGAAATTGAATTAGAGTTAAAAGGATCATTTTGAGTTTAAATTTCCTCTATTGTCAGTTTTTAGAATTGGGAATAAATGCAATATATGTGGAATTGAGACCATCATAAAATTTCCCATTAATCCTATAATCCTCCACAACCCGAAGGATATCTTGGCCCATAATATCGAACAAAATTCCAAAAATATCTCCATTGTCCATCCATCTGAATTAATACTCTTCAATTTTTTAAATCCTTTTAAAATTGAGTCAACCTCCTCAATGGTGACCTCTTGAGTAGTAAAGGATCCTTCATGTGGAGAAAAGAACCTAGGAAGATGTTGCACAATGTTCATTTGGTCCATTATTGACATTTGCCCTGATCGAAGAAAATTTGGTGAAAATGTCTCACTGATCCATATCTTGGGGGATGAGACCCAGAAGGCTTGAATGTCAAGAGAGGAGGAGAGTGAAATTGCAAATTTGCTATCATTTAATCTAAAAATAAGATTCAAGTTGAGGCTCTCTAAGCCTCACCTCTTAGAACAACAACTTAAAACAGATTAGCCAAGAAGAACTCAAAAGGATTAACAAAAAATAATAGGACGCAATGTAGGATGCCAAACATTCTTGATTGCTTTATTGAGAAGGCATAAAGCCTTTATATAATATTATTACAATGTGCCTTAAAGCCATTCCATGGAACAAAACCATGGGTTATCAAATACCATGGATGGGATAGGTTCAATGTGCCTTGAAGCCATACCATGGAACAAAACCATGGGCTATCAAATACCATGGATGGGAGGGGGTGGACTCTCCATTTAATGCTTTTATTATGAATGAGAGAGGGTGGGGTTTCCATTTAATGTTTTTATTACTTATACATCCAAATTTAGACCATATGTCCCCTGAAATTCAAATCACTCTATCTCAATATATTGAGGTTCAGACACCATGATTCCATCTACCCCTTTGATTTCCCATACATAATTTTGAGCCCTTCTATCGTTAGCATAATTTTGCTCCCCCATTGCAAGCCATAATGTATGGATTTTTAGCCTCCATTTTTCCTCTTCCATTTGAAGGAAATATGACTGAGTCTTCTGCAATTCCAACGTCATATTCTGTACATGAGATGGGAAAACACCACACTTATATACCTCATGATAATTTTTTAATTCAGCTTTTGCTTCCATCAGATCCTAATGAAGAGTAACTTTGTGATCTTTTTCCCACCTAATCACTACATCTTTTAATACCTGAAGTTTTAAAAACAATCATTTCATCTCTGAAGGATGTCCCAAGAATTCTATTTGCACCCATTATTTTCTCACCATATCTTGAAAACTCATTTCTTGTATCCACGAGCAATTGAAGTTAAAAGGATAAATTGCCTTTTTCCTCAATTGATTTTTGCTGCATCAAAATGGGGAAATGATCAAACAAGGTTATCTTTTCTACCCATGTCCTATACTCCATCATCTCCTCTACAAGATGCTCTAAGATCGAAAATCGATCAAATCTCTTTGCCAATGCCTCAACCCCTTATATCTAATTCCTCCACATTGGCATCAAAGGAGACATGCAATATCTACTAAACCTTTAGAATAAAAACGATCATGGAAAAAATCCCCCTTTGGGTCAAGTTACAAGTCATTCCCTATCTCCCCATAGTTTTGAGGCACCAAAGGTTAGGTATCTCCTCCAATAATGAGGGATGGAAGATTCAAAATGCCTTATTTTTTAACTCTTTCACAAAAAAATTCCATATCCATATAGGGAGCGTAGCAATTAACCAAATTCAAAACCATATACTCACTAGACAACAAGATACCCGTCAAGGTGTGATAAGAGGAAAATATTCCCTTTCTGGTATGCCAGACCGAAAGAATCCCCCTTATAAACCTGTTGAGTCGATTGCGATCATCACCTAGCTCGGGAGAAGGGGACCAAAAAAATTCCTGGCTTTCTATCTGAAAACCATGGTTTCTTGAAGAAAAATGGTGTCTGGTTTTTTCATAGTAAAAAGTATCTTTAGGGAGAAATCCTTGGATTTTTCCCCTACTCCTCTAATATTCAATGAGATAACATTCATTTTTTAGCCTCGACAAAGGCTTTGTTTACTCCAAAATCCCTAAGATCATAAGTAAAGAAAGATTCCATAGGATCCTTATCCTCCCGATACCCTTGAATAGTCATAGATGTATCTTTTCTAGAACAACATGTCTTCAACAAGGACAATTTAGCACAAATTCCTCCCATAACAACACCTTTTCTATAGTTTCTTCCCCCATGACAAAGTTGTTTTTGGTCATCTTTCTGAAAGGAACCTGTTGCTCCTGCAACTTTTTCTCCCCGATTTTAATTTTTTACTTAAACTCTGGGCCCCTCCTCATCAATTTTTTGCTTGGTGATTGTTAAAAGCTTGATCCTCTCTGGCATATCTTTTTTCGTTGCACTTTGAAAATAGATGTCCGCAGGTTTAGATGTGCCTCGTTCTTTTTGGTCTGAGTCATGAGTGTCTGTTTTACTGGCCGAAGAGAAAGAAAAACTTTGTTCTTTTGAGTTGCCTTTCTATGAAGGAGCAAACCTAGCTGTGCCTGAGCCTTAAAGCGGTTTGAATCCTCGAGTTTTTCTATAAGTCGGGCCTCTTTTGTTAGATCGCAAGCTGCGAAGTTCCATCTCATCCACCATTGCAGCTCCTAGATCATTTTTTTTCGCCCGAAGTATGATCCATCCGACGCCCGATTCATTTGGTTTAAATTGCTTGTCCATAAGTTTCCACTCGCCCGCCATTGCGGCAGGGAGGAGATAGTTGGCTTCCGATTCAAGTATCATCCGACGTCCGACCTTGTCTTCCCCCGCTCGAACTAATTTTTTCCATCTCGTCGCCTGTCTCCGGCCATTGTTCCGTCCGCCGTTGCGGATGAGCCACCCTTCCTGGTTCCCGAAGCACTCTTCCCCTCGACGTCCGATTATCACCTTTTCGCTTGTGTTTTCGAGCACCCGGTCGTTGCACTCCCCCGCCATTGCGACCCCTGAAGTCTTGTCCCGTCCGATGCATAAGCTTGCCGACCGTCGATTTATAATTTTTCCACCCCAGGCTCAAGCGAGTACTCGCCCGGATGAACCAGGCTGGCTTCTTATGGACTTAGCATTCTTATTAGAAAGCTTAAGTGCTTAAGATCTCAGGTAAATAAATAATGCACCAAAGTTGTCTGCAGGAGGAATCCCATAGATCGTTGAAGCAACCTAGAGTGGAGGAAAGGACAAAACAAATGAATGACAGAGGCACCGACAAGGAAGACTCATCAGTTACTAGTCAGAAGATAAACGCTCATAGAGAATGATTGGGAAAACGTAGCGGCCAGAAGAGGAAGCTGAAACATTGAAGATGCTGGAGAGTCACACGCTGAGAGGCAGCCCAAGGGGCAAGAGTTGTAGTTTAAATATTTGGAAGTAGGATTGAAATGGGGCTTTTTCCCCTGGAAAATTTTGTACATGTTTGCTTGTAAGAGGAACTACTTCGTTTTGCTAAGGAAACTGCAATTTTGTCTATCAGAGAGAGTGTAAAGTGGAATGTATCAATGCAACTCAATGAATAATGTTGAAGAGGAACTATTTCGTTTTCAGCTGTTTTTCATTTACTGTAAGAGTATTTAATGTTCTGAACCTATGTCATGGTTAAATGTTCTTCAGTAGTTTCTGGGATATTTTTTCACTGTGAGCAATAAATGTTGTTATAAAATGATCGGCTATCTGGTTATTTAAATATCTGTAAGCGTTCATGTACTTTAGAAGAAGTATCAGCTATCTGTGTTTCTTTTTAATGTATGTGAAAATGTATTGCTCATTCGAAATGATAATCTTGCTCCCTAGGGATAGTTTAGATAGTTAGTTTATTTCTTTTTGTTTTTTGGTTTGGTTGCTCGCGAGCAAAAGACGAGAGGTAAGAACCTACGCATCACTTTGTGACCGCTCCCTGCATCTTGATCGCCGTGCATTTAGTTAGGCACTTGCATATCATTTCTTTAAGTCAAAAATACAAATTCCGGTGGACTGGGCCGCAACCGGTAAAACCCTTGTTTGTTACTTTGACCTACGGTAGCCGGAGCGTAAACCGGACGGATTCCCTATACCAAACAGTCAACGGGATAGTTGGGAAATTTGATTGCGGAGAATCCCTTACTGTTGTCGCCTGTGAATTTCCAGGCCTCAACAGTTTTGGCGCTAGAAGGAGGGCCGCCAGTGCATGGCTGGCCGAGGAAACCCGTTTTACCGAGATTATTCCTCTGGTTACAGTTCTAAAAGTAGTGGACCACGTAATTCAATTCCGGAAGAAGAAAATAGAGAACATCTATATCCTGTTCGCAACGAAATTGTTAATGATCTGAGAAGACATACACGTGCTTATGTAAAGAAGATTGGAGGGTTTCCTATTATCCATGAATTGCCTAGAAGGGAGTACAAGAAGAAAGACCGTCCTCTAATTGAAGATTCAGTGTTGGTTGGAGACTGGGAAGAACTTGTGGAAACTGCCATACAGGAGGTTGAATTGCCTTTGAACCAAGTAGGCCCAGACACTCCTTACAGTTCTCCTGTTCACACCCCAGTTGGTTCACGTCCTCACTCTCTTGTTGGTTCACCCCCTCACTCCTTGCCTCAACTCATGGCCAGCGTTAACGCAAATCCACCAAATCCACCTAATCCACCAAATCCACCGCCAGCTTGGAAAGCTAGATCACCTCTAAATCTGACCCCACCTTTGCATGACCTACCTCAAGCCTTTGAGAAGCTACTGCCCAAATTTGATCCAAATGAGAAAATCCTAGTGGATGACCACCTACAGAGTTTCTACTTGGCAATAGAAGGTCTGAGGGCTGGGGAACACGAAGATGTAGTGTGTAGACTATTCCCGCACACTGCACACCCTCAAAGGAGCTGCGGCCTCGTGGTATTTTGGATTGCCCGCTAACTCTATCCCAGACTGGGATACCTTCGAGAGAATGTTCAGGAGTAAGTACGCAGTCCAAAAGACTCACGCTGCCCTCATGAAAGGACTATGTGCATTAAAGAAAGAGAAAAAGGAAAAAGTGCACAGCTTCACACAAAGGTTTGCAGCATATCTTAAAATTTT
>LPNX011129804.1:96540-193035 GCA_001517045.1 Pseudotsuga menziesii | reverse complement strand
CATTTCGCTTTCTCCAGCAGGCAAAAGTTGCAGTTTCTGATTGTAAAACGAAATAGTTCCTCTTACAAGCAAAATGGTTTACAAATTTTTCGAGGGAAAAATCCCTCTTCTCAATTCTAACTTTCCAGTATTTAAACTACAGCGGCCGATCGTTTCGGCTGCCCCCCAAACGGACGACCTTTCAGCTCCCCAACGCTTCATATTTCTTTATCTTTTCTACGCATGCCCATGAGTGGCTAAGTAACTGCCAGACTTTTTAGAACTGCTCCTTTGTCACCATTCATTTTGTCTCTTCTTTGGTTTGTCCATCTTACGATCCTGCCGGTTTCGGCTCTATTTTCACCAAACGGTCTGCCTCCGTTGACCAACCCCCGAAAACTACCTGCAATCAAACGACGAGCATCATTTGTTGGAAATGCATTTAAACCATAGCAGCAAATTAAACTAACTGAACGGCTAATCCACAAGAAATGATCAGGTGCACCACCGTGATTCTACAAGTGCCGACCATACTACCTTGTCCTCTTATAGTCTTGTGATAACAATACCAATGGCGGAAGATGGGAGGAAACCAGCATCGGAAGCCAAACGGCTTTCCCGGCTGCAACGGTGGAAAGGTAAAGGCTCCAGGCATGCGACGGGAGGGCGGGAAACTTTAAAATCGGAAGTCAGATGGTTTAGACATCGGAAGAAAAAAGACTTTCCCGGCCACAACGGCAGAAAGGTAAAGGCTCCGGGCAAGCGGCGGTGTGAGGAAACTCAATCGAAAGTCGGATGGCTTCACACTTCGGCAGCTAAAGGACTTTGAGAGCCGCAACGGCAGAAGAGAGAAGGCTGAAGACACGCGACGTGGGTGGGAAAAACTTCAGATCGAAAATCGGCTAGGTTTGAACATTGGAAGACAAAATGCTTCCCCATCTGCAACGGTGGAAGAGAAACAGCTTCGGGTCCGAGGCTAAACAGGCAAACGTACGTCGGCAAGCGAATCGCTCTATGCTTCGGATGGTTAAGCGATTTGGGATCCGCAACGGCGGAAGAGAAACAATTTGTCAGCCGCCGATTTAACAGAAGATGATGCCTAGTTGACCAAAACAATAAGTGTTCAAAAAGCTTCAAGCATCGGCAAAGGTTAAACATCGCTCTGCCTCCGAAACAATAGCCTTAAAGAACAAAAGATTTGACTTATCCTCGGCTAGCAAACTAAATTCACGTCCTCGACCCAGCACGAAAAACAAACATAGCAATTTAAACAGGCCGACAATCAATCTTCAAAATTTATCGAAAAGACAGCATGCCCAAAAACTCCAGAGTTCAACGATCAATAATAATGCTAAAACATAAGGAGGGGCCCAAAAATTTAAGAAAAATTGGGGATAAATGTTGCAGCTGCAACAATTGGCGATTACCTGGTGAACCTAGATCTCTGGGTGATAGATCTTTAAGTGACAGACTGTTTAACAACAAATGCATTCTATGGAATTCTTCCAGCTGTCTGGATTTCTCGAATGCCGAAAGTGTGTACCTTCAATCATTGATAATAGCCCAATTTGGGAGAGTGGAAACCAAGATTTTCAGGTCTAGATAACTCTGTTGAGGCCAGAAGATGAGTTTCATTATTACCTTTTTCTTCAGGTAACTGACAGCTTGGACACCACATGATTGTAGCACATGGTAAACATAAATATTCATTTGTTCCTCGTTCCCATGCCATTTTAGCACTTTTTTGGTGCTTTCGGACTTATGTCCTTTTCTTATGAGTCCTCCTGAATGCCTTTCTTACTGAATTTTAATTCAAGATCTCTATCCCGTAGTGTCCTTTTGTGTGAGTGGTGTACTTCGAGTTTCAGCTCACGGACGGAGAGGATCTTTCGGCAATTTAGTACTTATGATTCAACACTTGCTTTGATTTGTGATGCTTTCATAGGAGTTTTTGACTCTTTATTTTCCTTTTGGCATTCATATCTTGGCATGGGATCATTTATATTTAATATACTGTTCACCTTGCTCCTTTCCATGGGTCCTCTGTTGTCGCTCCTTAGAACATTTTAATTGTGACGTGGATGGAGCCTCAACATAGTATTCCAGACTCTTCGAATTCGGTTTATTTCATAGGGGTTAAGCAGGACTTCAATGCACACATAGTTTATTCGAAAAAACTGCTAAACTGGAAGAAGTTCCTTTAGCAACACACAGTCTGAGGCTCAAAAATGTCCATCATTCCCAAACCTTTTGATGTTCCCCATGCAACCGCAAGTTCGTCCCCTTTATTGAAATCAAAACAATCAAAATCAAACCAACTATAAAACATAACTCAAAATACAACAAGACATATTATTTATATACAAGACAGAAGAACTCAAAGAAACTCAGGAAAAATAAGGCTTGAGAACCAAACCATTCACTGGTAAGTTCTCTTCCCACCCCTGAAGATCCTGCAACTTGTAAGTATAAGAACCAAGCTTTGCTGCAATTTGAAAAGGGCCTACCCACAACTGCTGGAATTTAGTATGCTTTCCTTTCTCATCATGGGGGTGATCCCATTTGAGGACTAAGTCTCCTACCTCAAAGCCTTTTGTTCCAGTTTTATGTTTGTCGAACCATCTCTTAAATAGCTCTTGCTGTTGCTTAAAGCGTTCTCGGGCTTTAGATCTAGCTTCTTCTGCTTTCAGAAGATTATATATTCTTATTTGCAAAACTTCATCCTCCGACCCACTAGACTCTTGGGCTAAAATAGAAGACGGCAGCGTGATGTTGGGCGGAAGAATGGCTTCTTTACCATACACAAGGGTATAAGGTGACACTCCTATCGCGGACTTGGGGGTGACTCTATCAGCCCAAAGGGCATTTGGGAGTGCTGAGTGCCAACTCCTCTGGTTTCCTATTACAGTCTTCTTTAAAATTCTGATCAGATTTTTGTTAGAGGACTCGGCCAGGCCATTTCCTTGTGGATAGTAGTTAGCAGAATAATGCAATTTTATCCCTTTATCATGAGCAAAAGTAGTTAATTTAATTGATGAGAAGTACTTAGCATTATCAAAGACTAACGAAACTGGAACTCCAAACCTGGTCATGATATGATCTTGCAGGAATCTGATGACTTCGTCTTCATTTATCTTGCGCAGCGGGATAGCTTTGACCCAGCGAGTGAAATAATCAATGGCGGTCAGAATGTACTTGTGCTACAAAGAGGAATTCGACTTTATTTCTCCAATTATATCCATCCCCCATTGCTCGAATGGTTCCGTGATCATCATAGGATTTAAGGGTGCTGCTGCTTTAGGTTGTCTCCCACCACACCTTTGGCAAATATCACATTTCCTGACATGTGCGTGTGCGTCTTTGAAAAGCGTAGGCCAATAGTAACCTGCCCTGAGGATCTTGTGGGATGTAGTGTCTCCTAAATAATGTCCCCCAGTAGGACCGTCATGCAACTCTGTCATTACTTTCTTCGCGTCTTCCTTTTCTAGGCATCTGAGAAGAACCCCGTCATAATTTTTTCTAAATAATATTCCTTCCATAATTTGATAAAATGTTGATTTAAGACGTAGCGCTCTTCTTTGCTTGGAATTCCAATGTTCAGGTAACAGTCCTGCCTGCAGGTAATGTACAAGGTCTCTATACCAAGACTCGGGAGCTGTGAACAAAGGACATACATCCATTACATGTAATTCGGCCTCATCCTCCCAGGCTTGTTCTTCATTGTTCCCACTTTTAGTCATCAATTTGCACAACCCTTGACCTTTAACTATAGAGGCTGGCTTGAATTCAAGGTTGTACTCTTGAAGAGCTGTTACCCAGTTGCCCCTTCTTTCTCCTAACTCTTTCTGTATGAGAAGGGATCTTACAGCTGGGTAGGGGACTATTACCTTGGTTCGACTCTTTAACATATAAGGCCTGAATTGCTTTACTGCCTTAAACACTGCATAAGCTTGCTTATCAATGGATGGGTAGTTTAATTCGGCCCCATTGCAGACCATTGCTCATAAAGGATATTGGGAATTCCTCCCCCCAATCATCCTTTTGCGCAAGCACAGCTGCTAGCGAATCATCGGATGCAAAAGTGTATAGAATAAAGTCTGTATCGAAGTCTAGGCTTTTCAGGGAAGGTGCATGTGCAACAGCCGTCTTAATTTTGCTGAAAGCGTTCTTCTCGATCTCGATCCACTTGAACTGTGCATTTTGTTTCACCATCTGCTGCAATGGCTTGACTATTTGAGCGAAATCAGGCACAAACCTTCGGACAAAATTTATGGTTCCCATGAATGATTGCATCCCCTTTTTATTATGGGGCAAGGGGATTTGTTCAATAGCCTTAATTCTTTCTGGATCAATGGAGATCCCTTGCTTTGACACTATGTGACCCAGCAACTTGCCTTCTGTGATAGCGACACACATTTCTTAGGATTGAGTGAGATGCCGTACTTCCGACAGTGTTCAAAAATCTGCCTTAAGTGAAATGCATGATCTCCTCTTTTTTTCGAGAATATCGTAATATCATCAAGGTACACTACAACGCTGCGGCCGATCAATCCACGGAAAGCTATGTCCATAGCTCTCTGAAATGTTGCTTCCGCATTTATAAGCCCAAAGGGCATCCTTCTGTAGGCAAAGGTTCCCCATTTGGTCCTGAACATTGTCTTCAACCTGTCTTCCTCAGCTACTAATACTTGATTGTAGCCAGAGAAACCGTCCAATAACGAAAACAGTTTAGAACCTGAGACCATTTGGAGCAATTGCTCCATGGGTGGCACCGGGTAATTATCTTTATCAGAAGCTTGGTTCAGATTTCTGAAATCAACGCATAATCTGATCTCTCCAGATTTTTTTCTAACTGGTACCAGATTTGATACCCACTCAGAGTGTCTAACTTTAAAAATGATTCTAGCATCCAATAATTTCTTCACCTCACTCTGAATCAGTGGTTCCAGCTTTGGATGCATTTTTCTCAAAGGCTACTGATACGGCTTGACTCCGGCTTTGATGGAAACAATGTGCTTGATGATGCTGGTATCGTATGTTTTTAAATCTTCATATGTCCAAGCAAAGACATATTTATATTGTTTGAACAGACTGACGAACTTATCCCTTTCTGATGGTGAACAACATTTGCCAAGATTCACAAATTTAGGACTCGCCTCAGTCCCTAAATTTATCAGCTCGAACTGTAGAGATGAGCTATGTGTTTTCACGTTGGCTGGTATTCTGAACTTTTCATTTAAGTCAAACATTCTTTCTAATGTTCTGACACCTTTAGGAATGAAGTTGTCATATTTCATCTCGACCTGATGCTCTTCATCGTCTATGATCGCTCCTTTAAACACCTCGTCATTTGTCAAACATTCTATGATTTGTTGATCATCGTCGAACACTCGCAATTTGGTGATCATATCCGGTACTGAGGGCCTGAACAACAGTTCGACAGAACACCGATTATTAGTGGGTACGAGTCTAGCGGCTGATGTGGCCAATAGATCAGCAGCTGCGTTTTTAACTCTTGGAATTGAAATAATGTTGAATGCATTAAAACATTTAAGCAAATCCCATACCTCATTCTGGTAAGCCTTTAAGTGAGGAGAAACGAAATGTATCTGATTCTGGATTTGTTTCACAATAATTTCAAAATCCCCAAAGACTTTTAGATTACTTAGCTTTAATTCAATTGCCTTCTTGAGTCCCTGCACCAGTGCTTCGTACTCTGCTGTATTATTAGTACACTCAAACTCTAATATACATGAAAGGAAATGTTTATTCTTCTGTGGGTCGATCAGGACACAGCCAGCCCCTGACCCTGATAATGTCTTAGAGCCATCAAAAAACAAAATCCAAAAATCACTAACTACTGAAGGTGAATCTACTCCTACTGCTAAGCTTACTATATTATAGTTAATCTCATCATGTGTTGCTAGCTTCTTCTGCTTGATAATTCCCTGGTTCCAACTCAATAAAATAGTTTCCCAGTACAGAATCCACTGGTACATTCTTCTCCTCCAGCTGAGTAACATTGTACTTCATGTGAGGCTCTCTTAGAATCTTAATCTGGTTTGGACTTCCTTTGTATGGCAACCAAAGATGGGACCAATCTGAGGCAAAATATACATTTAATTTGGCCAACCAATCTCTGCTCAGGACAAGACCGTAAGCGTCTGGTATATCAGCCACCACGATGTTAATAACTTGGAAAACTTTATCATTGGATGCCATACAAACTAGGACATCTTCCAGCTCACGAATCACCTTTACATCCGTTCTATCCAATTGAAACACCCTCCACGTGGATGGCTTAGGCTGCCCATTGATCTTTTTACAGACTGATATGGGCATAACATTTACCGACGCCCTTGAGTCTACCAAGCAATTATGTACATTATGATTGAAAATTTCAAATGTAAGGAGGAAAGGTGGATGTTTGCTTTTAGACTTACCTCCAATGCTGGTTTCTCCAATTTCTTCTTCTTCCTGAGGTTGATTGTTGGCGGGAAGCTTCTCATCCGATGCTTCAAGTGCTTTCAACAGTCTCTCTTTTTGCTACGGCACTTTACACATTTCGAAAAGTGGCACATTTTCTTTTACCTTTTTTAAATCCTCCACAATGTCATAATCCATCGGTTGCTCAATGGGATGGGGTTTATCAGCATTTTCTTCACTTGTCTTGACCTGCGCGTCACTTTGCTTAGGATTTTGGCTGGTAATAGTGAACTCTGGAATTTTTTCAGCCAAAGATTTGTTTTGAAATTTCTTCTTAACATTTCTCTGTAGCCTCTTAATCTTGGGGAGTATAAGACTGTCTTCCTTAACCGTTCCTTGGCTCCTTGTGGCTACGTTGGTTTCCATAATGTCCTTGTACCCCTGAGTCTTTTCTTCTTTAGCATCAAATAATGAGACAGAATTCCATAAAGCCGTGGTTTCCTCTTCCTGCTCTTTGGTAGAAGTAGAAGCAGAATTCTCTTTTCTTTCTTCATCTCCCTCTTATGTTAATCTAGAATCTAACAGTTGATTCATGACCAATGTCATCGAATTAATCCATTGAGGACAATTCTTCTCAGAGTGTGGCTGTTGGTGGAAAGTGCAAAAATTGTCCAAGCCTACCTCTGTTAAATTCATAGACGCAGTATTGTGAGGAGGAGGTTGAGCCTGATGGTTATCCTCTCTTTTCTTATAATATGGCTTATAAAACTTTTGTGCTTCCTTTTCCTTCTCCATATCTATGATTTTGTTGGACAGCTTCTGCATCATTTTGGCCATATTTTCCAAATCTGGCGACTTTTCTTCCTTAGGCTTAGTAAACAATAAGGCTTTTCTTCCCACACCTTTCTCTCCTGACTGCTCCAGATAGTCTTCAATACTCTCTCTTTCAGCTTCCACTACTTTAGCCTCTTCATAGGTTTCTGTCAAAGTAGGCTTGGCCCTACCTTTGGCAAACATGGTCAAATCAGGGCCTAAAGCTGAAGTATAATATTCAATCAGAACTTTGTCTGAAGGTCTATCCGTTTCATAGAAATTATTGAGATAGGCTGCAAACCTTTGTGTGAAACTGTGCACCTTTTCTTTTCTTTCTTTCTTCAATACGCACAACCCTTTCATGAGAGCTGCATGAGTTTTCTGAGTTGCATACTTACTTATGAAAATTCTTTCGAAGGTATCCCAATCAGGGATAGAGTTAGCAGGAAATCCAAAGTACCATGACGCTGCAGCTCCTTTAAGGGTATGCGGGAACAGTCTGCAGACTACATCTTCATACTCCCCTGCCCTTAATCCTTCAACTGCCAAGTAGAAACTTTGTAGGTGGTCATTTACTAGTATTTTCTCATTGGGGTAAAACTTGGGCAACATCTTGTCAAAGGCTTGAGGTAGGTCATGTAATGGAGGTGTTAGGTTTAATGGTGATCTGGCTCTCCATGCAGGTGGTGGATTTGGTGGGTTAGGTGGTTGGTTTGCGTTTACACCAGCCATGAGTCTGTGTGGAGAATGAGGAGGTGAACCAACTGGAGTATGGGTAGGAGAACTGTGAGGGGTTTCTGGGCCTTCCTGATTCAAAGGTAGCACAACTTCCTATAAGGTTGTTTCTACAAGTTCTTCCTAGTCTCCAACCAACACTGAGTCTTCCGCTACAGGACCATCTTTCCTTTTATACTCTCTTCTTGGCAATCCTCCAATCTTCTCTACATACGCCCTAGTGTGCCTTCTCAGATCATTAACAATTTCTTTTCCAACAGAATATAGATGTTCTCTTTCTTTCGGAATTGGATTTTGAAACCCACTGCTTTCAGAACTGTTACCGGTGGAATATTCTCGGGAAAACGGGTTTCCTCGGCCAGCCATACACTGGCGGCCCTCCTTCTAGCGCCAAAACTATTGAGGCCCCGAAATTCACAGGTAGCAATAGTAAGGGATTCTCCCCAATCAACGTTCCCAACTAGCCCGTTGACTATTTGGAATAGGGAATCCGTCCGGTTTACGACTCGGCTACCGTAGGTCAAATACAAAACAAAGGCTTTACCGGTCACGGCCCGGTCCACCGAGTTTTTTGTACTTTTTAACTAAAATTATGAAATGCAAGTGCCTAATTAACATGCAAGGTGATAAGATGCAAGGAGCAGTCACAATGTGATGCGCAAGTTCTTACCTTTCGTCTTAGACTCACTAGCATCTAAATCACATACAATAAGAAAATAAACTAACTACCTAAACTATCCCTAGGGAGCAGGATTATCATTCTTTAGTGAGCAATACATTTTGTACCTGCATAATGAAGAGTTACAGATAGCTGGTACTTCTTTCAAGACACATGAACAATTACAGATATTTAAACAACCAGATAGCTAATTGCTTTATGAACAACATTTATTACTCACAGTGGAGAGTATCACAAAATATACTGAAAAGCATTCAACAAGAACACAGGTCCAGGAATTTAAACACTTTCGCAGTTAATGAAACACAGCTGAAAACGAAATAGTTCCCCTTCAACATTGTTCATTTAATCACATTGATACATTCCACATTTCGCTTTCTCCAGCAGGCAAAAGTTGCAGTTTCTGATTGTAAAACGAAATAGTTCCTCTTACAAGCAAAATGGTTTACAAATTTTTTGAGAGAAAAATCCCTCTTCTCAATTCTAACTTTCCAGTATTTAAACTATAGCAGCCAATCGTTTGGGCTGCCCCCCAAACGGATGACCTTTCATCTCCCCAACGCTTCATATTTCTTTATCTTTTCTACGCATTCCCATGAGTGGCTAAGTAACTGCCGGACTTTTTAGAACTGCTCCTTTGTCACCATTCATTTTGTCTCTTCTTTGGTTTGTCCATCTTACGATCCTACCAGTTTCGACTCTATTTTCACCAAACGGTCCGCCTCCGTTGACCAACCCCTGGAAACTACCTGCAATCAAACGACAAGCATCATTTGTTGGAAATGCATTTAAATCACAACAGCAAATTAAAATGAATAAATGGCTAATCCACAAGAAATGATCAGGTGCACCACCGTGATTCTACAAGTGCCGACCATACTACCTTGTCCTCTTATAGTCTTGTGATAGCAATACCAATGGCGGAAGACGGGAGGAAACCAGCATCGGAAGCCAAACAGCTTTCCCGGCCGCAACGGCGGAAAGGTAAAGGGTCCAGGCATGCGACGGGAGGGCGGGAAACTTTAAAATCGGAAGTCGGATGGTTTAGACATTGAAAGCGAAAAGAATTTCCCGGCCGCAACGGCGGAAAGGTAAAGGCTCCGGGCAAGCGACGGTGTGAGGAAACTCAATCGAAAGTCGGATGGCTTCACACTTCGGCAGCTAAAGGACTTTGAGAGCCGCAACGGCGGAAGAGAGAAGGCTGAAGACACGCGACGCGGGTGGGAAAAAATTCATATCGAAAATCGGCTAGGTTTGAACATCGGAAGACAAAAGGCTTCCCCATCCGCAACGGCGAAAGAGAAACAACTTCTAGTCCGAGGCTAAACAGGAAAATGTACGTCGGTAAGCGGATCGCTCTATGCTTCGGATGGTTAAGCAATTTGGGATCCGCAACGACAGAAGAGAAACAAGTTGTCAGCCGCTGATTTAACATAAGATGATGCCCAGTTGACCAAAACAATAAGTGTTCAAAAAGCTTCAAGCATCGGCAAAGGTTAAACATCGCTCTGCCTCCAAAACAGCAGCCTTAAAGAACAAAAGATTTGACTTATCCTCGGCTAGCAAACTAAATTCACGTCCGCGACCCAGCATGAAAAACAAACATAGCAATTTAAATAGGCCAACAATCAATCTTCAAAATTTCTCGAAAAGAAAGCATGCCCAAAAACTCCAGAGTTCAACGATCAATAATAATGCTAAAACATAAGGAGGGGCCCAAAAATTTAAGAAAATTTGGGGATAAATGTTGCAGCTGCAACAGTATGCCAACAACATAAGAAATATCTGGTCTAGTTGTTGTAAGGTAGATAAGACTTCCTACAAGTTGTCGATACTTGGTCGCATCCTCAAATTCTTTTCCTACGCTTGATGTGAGCTTCATTTTCTGTTCCATTGGAGTAGAGATAGGGTTGCATTCTGTCATGCAAAATTTGTTTAGTAGTTCTCCAACATATTTTTCTGAGATAGGAATATGTACTTAGGATGTTGAGAGACTTCAATTCCTAAGTAATAGTGGATATGTCCCATATCTGTCATTTCAAAGATATTTTTCAAATCTTTCTTTATGGATGCTATATAGCTCTCATTGTTCCCTGTCATCAAAAGGTCATCTATGTACACCACAAGATACACAACATACCTTCCAACTTTCTTTATAAACAATGTTGCATCATCAAGATCAAAATGTTCAAAATTTAACTTCAAAAGATGCTCGGTTAATTTTTCATACCATGTGCGAGGCGCTTGTTTTAGGCCATACAAGTATTTGACAAGCTTGCATACCTTTTGTTCTTTTCCTTTCACAACAAAGCCTTCTGGCTGAGACATGAAGACATTCTCTTTCAAGTCTCCATTCAAGAAAGCAGTCTTCACATCCATCTGATGAACTTTCCACCCTTTCTGAGCAGCTAAAGAGAGTAAGGTACGGATGGTAGCCCATTTTGCTGTAGGGGAAAACGTTTCTTCATAGTCAATTCCTTCCTTCTGTGCATAGCCTTTTTCTACAAGCCTCGCTTTGTGCTTGTCAAGTGAGCCATCTGATTTGTATTTGTTCTTGTACACCCACTTGCAGCCAATTGGTTTGGTTCCAACTGGAGGGTCAACCAGCTTCCAAGTTCCATTCTTCATGAGTGCATCATACTCATTCTGCATAGCTTCTTTCCACTCAACCCAAGTAGAAGCTTCTTCAAAGGAAGTTGGTTCAAAGTTAGCAGATAAATTAAATTCACAATCAAATGATACATCTATGTCATCACTTGAATTATCTGCTTCTCCTCCATCTTCATGTCTTTTCGAACTTCTCGTTCCCGTCTTTCCAACTTCATCCAGATGGACACTTTCAAGTGTCTTTGTGGCCCATTTAGGAATCTTCCGTGATGGTCTTAGTTGATCAGGTAGTGGTGCTTCATCATTGATTGAGAGTCTTCCAATTCTCTCAATCACATCATCCAGTTGAATCTCTTGTTGAGGTGAAGTAGCAGGAACTTCTTCATGCGGGGGAGTTGGTGCTTCATATGGAAATTCCAAAGGTTGATCCAGAATAGGAATCCCCCCTTCAAGGTTTGGAATTTCATATCCATTTTCAAAATATTTCTTTGGATGAGGATATTTTTCCAAATGATAAAGCTATCTCTCAATGGACTGGTCATTTTTATTAGTCTCAATAAAAATGACATCTCTGGAAATAACAAACTTCCTGTTTACCTCATCATATAGACGGTATGCCTTGGAGTTTTCTTTGTACCCCAGGAAAATGCATTTTCTGCTTTGAGCACCAAGCTTGTTTCTTTGCTCCTTTGGAATCAAGGCATAACATGTGGAACCAAAAACTCTGAGATGCTTGACTGAAGGGAGATGGCCAAACCACATTTCATGTGGAGTCTTTTTATCAAGAGCATTTGAGGGACTTCTGTTTCTCAAATAGGCTGCACATTTCACTGCGTCACCCCAAAACATTAGTTTTACATTCTTAAAAAACATCATTGAGCGAACCATATTCATTATGGTTCTTTTCATTCTTTCTGCTACACCGTTTTGTTGAGGATTGTAGGGAACTGTAGTCTGATGTGCAATTCCATGTTGGCGAAGATAATCTTCAAAAGCATTTGAAGTGTATTCTTTCCCATTGTCAGTACGAAGTGTACCAATTTTAGATTGTGCTTGTTTTTCTATCAATGCATGAAAGTCTTTGAATGTTTGAAATGCTTTTGATTTTGTATTTAAACAGTAAATCCAGCACATTCTTGAGTAGTCATCAACAAAGGTCATAAAATACTTATTCCCATTGGCAGAAGGAGTTGGCATTGGGCCACATAAATCAGAATGCACTAATTCTGATTTCCTACTTGCTCTAAAATTAGATTCATGGAATGACAGCTTACTGTGTTTCCCTAATATACATGCATCACATTTGCTCTTATCTTTAGGAATGGTGGGCAAACCAAATTACACCATTCTTTCTCAACAAATGAAGACTGTTATAATTCAGATGACCAAATATTGCATGCCACAATAAACTTGATGACAAATTACCTTCTCCATGCTGAGAGAGGTAGGCATAGTTCTAAACCCTTGCAGATGAACCCTTTAGCTTTAGCAGCTTCCCATCTTCGTATCCAGTCATGATGACTTGGTTGTCAGAGGACTTTCTTATTTCTACGATTCCATCAAACATGTGGATGGAATGGCCTTGCTGTCGAATCTCCACCAAGGACAGCAGGCTTCTCTGTAACTCTGGAAGATAAAGAACATTCTTCAACAAGAAATCAGGGAATCTAGGCATCTTCAGCAGAATGGTGCCCATTCCCTTTGGTTTAAGACTTGACTTATCTGCAAAGTAAACTATGCCATTTATTGTTTCATTAAGTTCTTCAAAACAGTCTTTTCTAAAAGTCATGTGTGATGTTGCACCAGTATCAAGTAACCAACATTCTATGTAAGATGAAAGTGAAGTCATTTCATTAATACCAAGATTACAATGTGCAACAATACAATGAGCAGAATCTGAAGATTTACTAGCATCTTGGTTCTTATTGTCATCTTTCTTCTGGTTATGTCTGTCTTTGATGGAGTCCCATGAAGCCCAACACTGATATGTTTTGTGTCCAATATTTCCACAGTGTTTGCACTTCAAATCTGATCTTTTGCTGGAGTTGTTTCTGCCTCCTCTACCTCTTGAAGTTTCTTCTTCCTCTACCTCTCTTGCTGCTTTCTCCTTTGGGATGATCTTTGGTGTGGTTCTTTTCTTTTTGAGCAAAGCAAAGTGATTCTGGATAGGTGTCTTTTCCAGTGAGAGTGGCACCAACTACAGATGCTATAGAATGCATCTTTTGCAACTACTAGTGTAATTTACAATAATGAACTTAATATGACAAAGAGAATGACATAATAGAAAAAAAACAATAACCTTGCAAGTCTACAGCCTCTGCCAAGGTGATTTACAATCTTAATATGCTGTCAATAAGTTCATAAGCAAATTTTTAGCACTAGAAGAAGCAGGTGTAAGTCTCTGCTACTTTTTACAATACAGTCTATGTAAAATTACAGCTGCACTAGCTAGAAACAATGTCTTAATAAGCTCTATTCACTATGAAGGTATATGTCGCTGCCATAGTATTTACATCGAACTAAAACAATTTTGCAATAGTACAGTTTATATGGTAAGTGCACAGACTTCATAATGACCATACACAATTATGCAGCACTTCAAACTTAAATAGCAGTCACCTTGGAGGTTGTAGCAGTCTTCTCAGCTCTCTGGTTCACGCTCCAGCAGTAAGCAGCTCTAATGATATTTGGAATAAGAGCAATCACATTCTTCAAAAGACAGTAGTCTTGAAACTTTATGATCCGCAGGCTTCAACGCACTTCTTGCAGACTCCACGCTCTTGAAAAGGGCTCTGAATCTACACTGTCAATCTTCAACGCGGTCACAGCAGCAGCAAATACACAGCAAAGAAATCGCAGCACTCTCCAACTTCATGATACTCCACAGGAGCAGGTTGTACGATTCAATGGTCTTCACGGCTTCACGCGTTCCATCAACAATCTTTGTGATGAAAGGAGTGTTCAAAACAGTAATTCTCTCCTTTTCAATACTGTGACTTCACGCAGATGGGAACTAGCGTAAACCTTCTGTCACCGGTCTTCAAACAAATTGCAGAAGAATATCATGGCTTCATTCTTCAACAAGTTCTCAGTTTGAGTATTGAGATCTCCTCTTGGCTGGGTGTAACACTCAGTATTCCATAGTGGCTCTCAAAACAATCCTTCATACAACATGTGAAATTTTCCAGAGAAAACACACGGCTCCAAAATAGCAATCACGAGTGCAACTAAAAGATGCTTGCATACGTTTCTAGATAGACTTCACGTAAAAATATAGGTTTTATGAATTAACTGAAACACATACTCATTCGCTTTTACCTCCACGCAAATGTATGAGAGTGTGATTCTCCACCAACGGTCTTCAGTCACCGCGCTTCAAATACATAGCAACATCATATCACGACTTCAGTTCTTCACTCAAGTGAATAGATGCGAGTCTTCAGTAGGTTCTCTTCAATTTTTGAAAATTCTTGAATGAACTGAACAATGACCATCCTGTTCAGCTTTGCAACATACACTCAATATGTTTCATCTCTTCATAATCTACTTCAATATTTCCACGTAGATGTGAGAAAATGTGGCTCATGGCCCTCTAGGATAGGTTACAGATCGCAGCATATGAGAAAACGTGATGAAGAACGTCTCTGTATACTCGGATAGGTAGAATTAAGAGGCGGCCCGCAAAAATTAGGGTTAGGTAATCTAATTCAAACGTTCTTGTAATGAACAATCAAAACCATGCAGCAAATGGAGGAAGCATAGCATCTTTGGACCGTTTAATTGCTCAACGCAGTTCTGGAAGAGAATAGCGTATACAATTAAATGCTCGCAGGCTGGCAGGAAAGCATCCGGAGGCAGAGTGACAATTGCAAGCAGTCTGAAACGAATTGACAAAGGCCAGAATGGAGGTCTGGCAATGGACTGGCAAGCATTCAGGCTGCCAGGACTGAAACGCATCAGGCAGGAGTTATGGCAGGTGGTGCTCTGATACCACTGTTGGATAATAACTCCCGATTCAATTCTATTCCATTGCTAATGCATACATTTATACATTTCATATGGTGGTTGAGATTCATCTTCCAATCAGCCTTTTCACTTTCCTATGTAACTATTCATATTCCTATTATGTACACTAACGTATAATCCTGACGGATTATATTCCAATAATTTACAAAAAATAACAAATTAATGTACATACTTTTCAAGACTATAAAATTTGTCAATTAATAAGTCTTTATCAAATTCTAAAAATATCATAAAAACAATTAATTTTAAAAAATATCAATTTTTTTTTTTAATTTTTCAAAAAAAAAATTAATACTATTTTATATAAAATATTAAAGCCTTTTAAACTAGGTTGCAAACCCTACATCATGGACAATAGGGTTGGTCTCCCCTAAGTAAAAAGGCTCTTTATTTTAGATTTTGTTTTTTACAGCACCTCCCCATAACTAAGGCTTGTCTTCATTTACATGTAGTGATACCGTCATTCCACTAGTTAACTTGGCGACACTGGGTGAAAAATAGAATGTATACTTTGAATCTTTCTTGGGTTTAATGATAAATAGATTCCTGGGTAGTAGAATGTGATGATAATTTGAAAATGTGAGCGTAATGTTTGTCAATACCTCTATTCCAAACCTCTAGTCATGACTTATATACTCTAGTCAAGACTTATATAGTAAAGGCCTCTATGTTTTCCAAAAGGCATAAGGTAATTTAAAATCATTTTAGGTTAAACGAAGCCCAATGAAGTCCTCAACTCCCAAGAGCCAGGGTGAGCTTACCCTAAAGTATTGAATGGCTTGTGCTTATTTCTATCCCTAATGCATTTTCACCTAGTTCCTGCAAGTATCTATTCCTATGCTTAACGTGCCCAATGCATGTACTCTAACATGGTATTTTAGAGCCTGTACTTGAGCCTATTATTATAAATTAAAATGGAAAATGGTAAGTCTCTAACCCATTAAACTATATTCTTTGAACGAGTCAAAATATTTAAAAATGTTGAAAAAATTTACACATTAAAAACGTTGCAAATTTTACATATATGTGGTGCCAATTTTTGTCCCTTGATCCTACATTAAATTATGGTGTAGTCGATATTTGCATTAACAATCAAAACTCTCGTAATAGATTATTTAACAATCGGTTTGGAATGTAACAGATATACATTCAACCCTTAACAATTGCAAGAGGATTTGAGATTGATGATAAACAACTCATTGTTCTGAAGAAAGAAGTGGAAATTAAGTCAATTCCCATTCTTAATGCTGGCAACATTTTCTATTGCCTAAAATTACAAGAAAAAAGTTTAAAACAAGGACAATGTTCAAAATCTTAAACAATACAGTGAAATAGTTTATAAAAACAATATATTTATGTACAAATTTATGTATCGAGATTCCAAAACACCAATCTCCATGGATTGTCTTCGCCAGATGAGAATTCCTGGGTTAGAGGCCTTTAGATTCAATCAATCATGCACCAGACAATCTCACGACTAATTAAATGATTAGCGAAAACAACACATCTAATTAAAAACCCTCAATGAATTGCTTCTTTAGATCAATGGAATACCCGACATATTGTATCGCTCGTAGAGATGGGAAAGAGATATCAAAGAAAATTNAGAGAGAGAGAGAGAGAGAGAGAGAGAGAGAGAGAGAGAGAGAGATTTCGGTGTCAAGACTTTCAAATATTTATCTTTGCCCCGTACTCTGCTTACAAATTATTTAGATTAAATCGACCTCATTCTTCATGTTGTAAATTGTTTGTTTTATGATCACGTAGACTAGCTTAATTATCAAGCAATCGCAATATGATATCCTCCTTCCTCCCTATGTCAATTCTATGATATCACAATTTATTTGCATACAAAATGTGTGAAACAATAAAACTATGAGGAGTGCTACCTTTACTTTATCTGCGAGATAAACTACTCGATCTGCATCTAGATTTCGATCTAAAACTAGACGGTATACAAATATATATGGATCTATACCTAGAAATGGTATAAGAATGGCTTATGGATCCTGAACTACTTTCTTTCTAACTGCAATAGGCTCTGTCTTTGTTTTCTTTATGGCTTCATAAAATAAATGAATAAAAAGCTCTCACCTCTGCGTCATCCCTAGGAGCGATAGCTATTTTCAAAACATTACCAGGAGCACATACTAATGTTGGAATAGGGAATGATGGTCGTGGATAAAATGTAATTGACTCTAAAGCTAGATAATATGAAACAATCGAGACTTGATCTTCGTCTTTATCCATATCTACGATTGGGATTTAGCCCAAACCTAGAGAAATTTTAAACATGATATGAAACTAGAGGTAAACTTGGTAAGTGAATCCGACACTTTTACTAGTTAAAGGTCAATAACTGAATCAACCAGTAATGGATCTATTGCCTTTATCCATGTCACTGCAAATGAATTTTAAACCGAACCTAAGGTCTAAGTGGAGATTGTCTTTCCATCAGTGCTACCTTTGCTCCTTTTCTTTTCGTTCAATATCCTAGATCATGTGCTTGCTCTTCCCCCACCTATAATGACTAGAGGTGTAGCTACTATATGTGCACCTATAGGATATTGATCTCTCGTTGATGGTGGGTAAAGGGTTGAATCTCCAATGACTAGATGAGACATCAAGCAAGTTAATTGCTATCAAACTGTTGTAGCTGCAAAGTTTTCCCAATTTTTTTTAAATTTTGGACCCTCCTTTTAATTTTGTCTTGCCTGGATTTGCTTCTAATTGATGAACTTTGTTGTCCTCTACTACAAAGTTCAATCTTTGAGGTTAAATTGATATAAATTGTTGAATGACTATCTTTGTCTGCTAATGTTTTGACTTATGGATGATTTCCTTTTTCGTTGTCGGAAGCTTATCGAACTGTGAATCGGGGTCGTAGTTTTCTATGCAGCTGCCGTTGCGGAAGCTCAATAATGAATGGCCCGATCCAAAGCCTTGTTTTTCGTCGATGCATCTTTCATTTTATATTCATATCGACGTTTTTCGTCTCATTATCGTCGGATCATAAGTCCTTTGTGTGGCCGCTGTTTCGGATGGCAGATTGCAAACACTCCGATGGAAGCCTTTATCTTTGCCGATCCTGCGGAGTTTTTTATTTTGCACGTTTCGCTATCGGAATTGTGTTGGACATTTGATCAGGGGATTAGTCTATAATTGTTCTGATCGCTGATCTTTTCAGTTGCCGTGGAGTTCGTAGTCTATTTGAATCCCTCCATTGTGGCTTCGGAGCGGACTAACCATCCGACATGTAGTTTTTCCGTTCACCGATGGTTTGTTTGATTTTCGCCGATGGTTTGTTCTGGTTTTCTCTAACATTTACTGGTCTGCAAAACTTTTGGTCCATGTGACTTCCACCATTACGGATCCTTTTTCAACTAACCATCCGATGCTCTAGTGATTCCGAGTTTCGATGCTGCAAGTTTTAGTGTTTATTTCACTGCCTTTTATCGTGCCACGGAACCCTTAGGTTGCATGGCTCCCACTGTTGCAGCTCCCTGATGATTTAACCACCCGATGCCTTAGTTGTTCTACTGTCCGATAGAAGCTTTTTCCCACCGACTTTTTTTTCACCGAGGTCTATATATTGGGTTGGTTATTATTTTATTCTTACCCTTGTGAATTTGCATCTGCCTCCATCCTCGTTGTCGAACTGTGCATCCGTGCTTAGTTGTCAGGACTCCATTCGTTCGAAGCACTGCAGTGGATTTTTCAGGCCATCTTGTCAACTGCATCTTGTTTGCTAGGTATGCCAACCATAGTTCTCCTTTCTTTGAGTTTACTGGTTGTTTTAGGAAATAGGGTTTTGTCCTCTGGTTAGACGTTCCCGTCGTTTGGTAGTTGGTCGTCTAAGTTCGATTTGTATCTTTATGGCGTGAGGTAGCAGTCAGTTTCACATTATTTACAGTGGGGGGTTTTGTTTCTTGAGTTGGTGTGAGCCATTATGGAGTTTCGACCCCGGTTCGAAGTATTAGGAGGTTGGTGTAGACAAGCCTTATGCTGTCTACACCGGTTTTTGTGGAATTGCTTATGGCCATCCAAGGTGAGCTTTTTTCTAGTTTTCTTCCCGTTGTAGACAGTTGCCCTATTTTCCTGACACCAGAGGGTTTCTTTCGTGCGTTTCGATTACTGTATGGGGATGTTTCGATTTGGGAAAGAAATTGGATTGCATTTTGATGCATTTTGTCAATCACGATTATTGTTAGTTGCAGATGGACTATAGAATTTTTTGGACCTAGTTAGCAGAAGTTTCTTGCTTGTATTCTCAATTTTGCATTTGCATTCTGATAAGTTTACTTATTGAGAATATGGAAGAGGTAAATGTTTTTATACAATTTGTCTTCATTCTTAGAATACTGGTTAAAAGCTCCAATATCCTAATATCATGTTTGGATGATGACAAGGAAACATCTTCAAAGAAGAGATGTCTAAAAGACAAAAGAAGAAGGCTCATGTTGCTGAAGGAGAACTTGATGTGGAAATTGTTACCAAGGAAGAATATATCTACGAAGACACTAGAGCTACCACCGGGGTAGAGCCTGATTACAAGTGGGGTGAGATATATCGAATGATCTCAAATCAGAATGTGCCCGATGCTAGATTTGAGGAGTTGACCATATATGCCAACATAGAGAAGTCAACTCTTATGAAGGTAGCTATAAGACCTGAGATATTTCCATGCTCAAAGGTGATTAGTTGGATTCTACCTAAGGCCGATGTGACCACAATGATTTTAGCCAATATTTCCAAACAAGGTTATGCTGCATACATCCCTGCTTATGTCTCACTTGCATATCACTTACCTCCTGCCCAAGTATACCTAACTGAAAGCTGGCTGAAGGAAAGAAACTTGGACTTGGTTGAAACGGTGAAGAGAATGATGATACCTGGGAAGAACTTTCGAACCAGGCCATCAGGAGAGTATGATACAGCCATTGTTCGGACTCCTTATAGGTTTATAGCATTGATGCTGAACAGGGTGTTTAGGAGAGCTCATGGCAAAAGTTTCAAGTTGGGATGGATTCCCATTATTTTCTATGTAGCCACCCAAGGGACTGTATTCAACTGGGCAAACATTGTGTCCAACAGTCTCTCAGCTTGCATTTCTTCAGCTTTGGGAGGGGTGTCCCAGAAGAAATATGAGTTTTATATGAGTTCCATCTTAGTAGACTATATACTATGCACCCAGCCATTTCCAGCCCTAAGGTGCAATTGGGACAAGGTCAGAACCCCTGTGTACACTGCATAAAAGTTGTTGTGCGCACACAAATATTACATCCATTATAAAGAAATATGTGAACATTTTATTATGCCTTTATACACTTTAATTTTCTTGACTTAATGCACCTGTATGTCTGAGGAGGAATTTAAAGTCATCAAGGAGCATGCAAATTACTATTTGACTGAAGAGGGGATGTACATTAGAATGTATGGTTGCTCTAGGGAACCTTCTTTGCTCCCCAAGTATGCCACTGATTATGTGTTGCATAAATAAGTAGTTATGCAAGTTTATCTAGATGGTGTAGGAAGCTTCCTGTTTGAGCATAAGAAGGCAGCCTACCCTGCTATCCCTTTTTGGATAGGGAATTATAAGTTCACAAATATTAAACGAGCTGCTGAATTTGTACAGGAATTGGAGCAGTTTCAGTTTGGAGAGATGAGCTTCCATAGGAATGACTCCCAAAAGAAGGTTGCAGAGCATTGCAAAGAAGCAAATGTTCATTTTGAATATGCAAACTTTTGGGACAAGGATGAAGAAGTCTTCAGGAATGCAAGGAATATGACTGGATTGAAGAGAAGGTTTAAAAATAAAATCACCATTGTGGGCGGTAAGGGCAAAGCCACACAGAAGAAAGCTGAAGAAGAAGAAGAATCCAAGAAGAGAGAAGAGGATGCTGAGAGACTAGCACAGGAGGCAGAAAGTTGGCTTAAGAATGAAGAGGAATAAAGAAGGAAAGTTGCAGAAGAAGCAACAAAGAATGTAGAGGAAACTGCAAAGAAGGCAGAAGAAGAAAGAAAGAAGAAAGAAGATGAAGAGATGAAGAAGAAAAAAAATAAGCTGAAGGTCTGAGGCTGACAGGGTCTACAATAGACCAGCAAACTATTGACCTAACATATATTCAAGAAGTACAGACAGATCAAGCACACAGACAAGATAATCCTGATTCCTAGGAGCCTGTTGCAACTTCTGGCAGCAATATAGGACAAGTTTTTTTTTTTTTTTTTTTTTTGAAATGGATCTGATACCTTTTGTGCAGAAGAAAGGAGAAGAAGGCGTAGATTTTAGCACCATTTTTTATGACAAAGAGAAAAATAGGATTGTCAAAAGGACTAAGAGAAAAATCGAAACAGGGGGACAATCAGGCATGATGGTCACTGATAAAACTTTGGTGCATGGGACGGATGCAGATCTGAGGTTAACAGCAAGAACTAGAGTGGCATTGACACAAGCCACTGAAGATAATGTAAATAGACTTATGACAGATCTGGAGCAGTCGAAAAGGAATGCAACTCAGTTGAAGGAAACTTTGAAGAAGGAGAGAAATGAAGGTTATAAACTGAAGAGGAAATTTGAAGACATGCAAAATGAAGTGAAGACTTCAAAAGCAGAACTTCAGACTCTTCAAGCAAACAATATGACTTTGGAAGTTTCCATGGAAAGGACAGGAAAGGATGCTCAGAATAACCTAGCAGAATTGTAGAGGCTACAACAAGAATATCAGGTGTTGAAGACAGAAAAGGATGAACTCAAAGCATCATATGAAACTCTTAGTGCGGAAAAGGACCAGCTGCAGAGCAAAGTGGTGGAGTTGGAGGCATAGAGGGCTACTATGGAAGAGAAAAAAAAGCAATTCCAAGTGCAGGTAGCAGATTTTGAAGGACATATTACTTCATTAGCAGCATCACTGAAGGATTCCAGTGAACAACAAACTAATGTCCAGCCTCTAAAGGAGCATGTCCTAGCCCAACAAAGAAGAATGCACCAGCTGCAGGTGTCTATTGAAGAGGAAAGATGTAAAGCCTTGAAAATAGATAACAAATTGGAGGAAATTTTGGAGACCACCTCATATTTTGTAGATAGGTCTCAGGACATTTTGGAAGTCCTAACTGGAAGGATAGTAAGGATAGAGACCAATGAAGAAATTCCTACAAAATTACCAGTGAAAGATCAACATGGCTTAAATCAAGATTACGATTTGTTAGAATTTGGAATAAATACAGCAGAGGAGTTCAAGAAAGCTGTGAAGAAAACAAGAGGAGCTTGTACTGAATACTGCAAAAGGGTGCTGGTCACCTACAACAGATGCCAAGTTGCTGCTGAACAAAGATTAGATGCATTAATAGAGCACGAGCTGTTCACAGGAATGCTACAGAGCAGGTATCAGGAGGATGAGCAAAAGATACAACAAGTCAAGGACTTGTGAGCAGATCCTGAAAGATGCATTAGCTCATGCAGCAGTCAACATTTATTTGCTTGAAGATTAGTTGCATTTAAGCCCAGCCATAATCGAAGTGGTTAAAAATCAGGCTGCAAAGTTCTAGATCAACATCTGTTTTCTTGAACCTTCAGAATTTGAGAATATAGCAACGGAAGCCCAAGCGTGGAAAAAGTTCTTAAATGATCAAGCAGGGCCCTCTTCATAGAAGTGCTCTATTAAATTTTGTTTTAAATGTAATATATTGTATAATTGATGAGCACTCACTATAGGACGAATTTTGGGGAGTTGAAACGTCGGGGAAGCCCAAGAGTCATTTGGGGACAGCCCAAAAGTTTTGCTTTTTGTATAAGTATAGGAGAATTAGATGTGGGAAATGAATTTTTCCCAGTAATATTTGTGAAGACATATTGTAAGAAGAACTATTTCCTTTTGCAATAGATAATTACAATTTACTTGTTGGAGAAAGCTTGGTGGAATGTTCAAATGTTGTGCTATGGATTTGTTGAAGAGGAACTATTTCGTTTTCAGCTTTGTGTCCATTAACTGTGAGATCGTTCTAACTCTTTGAACCTATGTTCTTGTATGAATGTTCTCTGGTTTATTTTATGAAAATTTCCTCTATGAGTAATGAATGTTGTTCATAAACAATTGGCTATCTGGTTGTTCAAATATCTTTAAATGTTCATGTGTTTTGAAAGAAGTATCAGCTATCTATGATTTTTCATAATGCATGTACAAAATACATTACTCATTAATGAATGATAATCTTTCTCCCTAGGGATAGGTTAGGTAGTTAGTTTTAATTTCTTGCTATGTGTGATTTAGATGCGAGAGAGTTTAAGACGAGAGGTAAGAACCTGTGCATCATATTGTGACCGCTCCTTGTATTCTCTATCAATATGCATTTTAGATAGGCACTTGCATATCATACTTAAAACTAAAAACACAAAAATATACATGGTGGACCAGGCCGCAACCGGTAAAACCTTTTATTTTTGTTACTTGACCTACGGTAGCCGGACCGTAAAATGAATGGATTCCTCATACCAAACAGTAACAGGCTAGTTGGGAACATTGACTGGGTAGAATCCCTTGCTGTTGTTGCCTGCGATTTTCCAGGCCTCAACATTTTTTGGTGCTAGAAGGAGGGCCGCCAGTGCATGGATGGCCGAGGAAACCCATTTTCTTGATATTATTCCACCGGTGACAGTTCTAAAAGCAGTTTGTTTCCCGATCCAATTCCTAAAGAGAAGTGGAAAGCACACTTATATTCTATTGATAACGAAGTTGTTAATGATCTAAGAAGATATACCAGGGCTTATGTGAAAAATATTGGAGGATTACCGATTATCCCTGACTTACCTAGAAGAGAATACAAGAAGAAATATCGTCCTGTATTGGAAGAGTCAGTGTTGGTTGGAGATTTGGAAGAACTTGTAGAAACAACTTTACAGGAAGTTGTTCATCCTTTGAATCAATTGGGCCCAGAAACACCTAACTGGTCACCTATTCATACTCCTGTTCATTCACCACCTCACTCTCCACCCAGACTCATGGCAGGCGTGAATGCAAATCAGCCACCCAACCCACCAAATCCACCACCTGCTTGGAAAGCCAGGTCACCTCTAAACCTGACACCTCCTTTGCATGACTTACCTCAGGCTTTTGAGAAAATGCTGCCCAAGTTTGACCCAAGTGAAAAGATTTTAGTAGATGATCACTTGCAAAGATTTTACTTGGCCATAGAAGGACTAAGGGCTGGAGAACACGAAGATGCAGTCTGCAGACTTTTTCCACATACCTTGAAAGGAGCAGCAGCTTCATGGTATTTTTCTCTGCTTGCAAAATCAATCCCATACTAGATACTTTTGAAAGAATATTCAGAAATAAATATTCAGCCCAAAAAACCCATGCAACACTAATGAAAGGTTTATGCGCTTTGAGGAAAGAAAGAAAAGAAAAGGTGCATAGTTTTACTCAAAGGTTTTCTGCTTATCTTAAGAATTTTTCTGAAACCGATAAGCCCTCGGATAAAGTTCTGATTGAATACTATACTTCATCTCTAGGGCCTGATTTGGCCATGTTTGCCAAGATGAAATCCAAACCTATGTTATCAGAAACTTATGAAGAAGACGAGAGAATAGAAGCTGAAAGAGAAAGCATACAAGACTATCCTGAGCAGTAAGGAGAAATTTTTTTTGGTAAGAAAGCCTTATTATTGTCTAAGCCTAAGGAGGAGCAGTCACATGATTTTGAAGGAATGTTGAAAATGATGTAGAAACCATCTAACAAAATAATAGATTTGGAAAAGGAAAAGGAAGCTCAGAAAACATATAAACCTTTCTATAAAAGGAGAGAGGATAACAATCAGTCTAAACCTCCCCCACACAGCCCTACATCAATGAACTTAATAGAGGTGGGTATGGATAATTTTTGCACCTTTCATCAATAGCCCCATTCTATAAAAAATTTCCCTCAATGGATCAATTCGATGACATTAGTGATGAATCAGCTATTGGATTCTAAACTAAGAGAAGCTGATGATGAGGAGGAAAAGGATAATAAATCCACAGATAAACAAGAAGAAAATACTCTGGTGGTATGCGACTGTGTCTCACTTTTTGATACAGAAGATGAAGGTACTCTGGAACATGAGGAGATATCAGAAACGACTGTGACAACAAGAAGCAAATATTTGCTAATTAAAGACAATTCAATAATTCAAAAGATTAAGAAATTTCAAGACAATATGAAAAACATACAGAAGAACAACACAGATGATGAAATACCTAAACTTACCATTAGCAGTCAAGATCCAAAACAGGTCAACATTGAAGACAAAGTGGGTAATGTCCAGGAAAATCTCAAAGCACCTGAAGGACCAAAGGAAGAACTTCCCACCAACAACCAACCTGTAGAAGAAGTTGTTGAAGCAAGTGTGGGAGGTAATACAAGGTTTAAAAACCCACCATTCCTCCTGACTTTGGATATTTTAAACCATAATGTGCACAATTTTTTGGTAGAATCAGGAACATCAGTAAATGTTATGCCACTTGTAGTCTACAAAAAGATTAATGGACAGCCTAAACCTACTACCTGGGAGGTTACTCAATTAGACAAGACCAATGTGAAAGTAGTGGGGGAAATGGAGGATGTTCTGATTCGTTTATTTCCTAATGAAAAGATATGTCAGTATATTGATATTGTAGTAGCAGACATACCTGATGGTTATGGACTTAGTTTGAATCAAGACTGGTCAGGAAGACTAAATGGGTATTTTACTTCAGATTGGTCACATTTGTGGTTGCCTTAGAAGGGAAGTCCGAAACAAATAAAAATATTAAGAGAGCCCTACATGAAGCACAATGTCACTCAAATGGAAGAAAAAAATGAACCAGTGGATTCTGTGCTGGGAAATCATCTAATTGAACTAAAACCGGGAGACTACCAAGAAGCTAGCATGACATCAGACACACAGCCCAATCTCCTTCGATTTTCACGGGCTGATGAGATTGATTGTAAAGTAGTAGATGTAGTTTTTGATTCAAGTACAGTAGGATTAGATAATGGTTAGGTCTTTATCATTTTGTAGTCAAGCCTAGCCCTTAACATACAAGTCGTCAGATTTATAGGGGTGGGCAGATGACTGACCAGTTAGTGGCTTAGTTCTCAAAATTTTTATTTTTCTTGATTATCCTGTACATAAATAATTTGAGTTGGTTGTTTATTTTGATTTGCTTTATTTTTGTTTTGTTTTAGTTTATATTTTGATTGATTTCAATAAAAAAGAGGCAAAATTTTGGTTGCATGGAGAGCATCAGAATTCCGGATTAACTAAAATCCTTAATGATAAGACTGTGTACTATTGTGTTATCTGAAAGATTTTCTTCTAGTTTAACGGTTTTTCCTAAATGGCTATGAACACATTGAAGTCCTACTTAATCCCTGTAAAATAACTCAGGATCAAAAGGTCTAGAATACTATTTCGAGGCTCCATCCATTTCACATCTAAAAATGTCCTAGGGGGTGACAACAAAAGACCCACAGAAAGGAGGCAGGGTAAATAGTATATTATATATAAATGATCCCATGCCACGAATAGAAATCCAAAAGGAAAATAAGAGTCAAAACTCCTAAGAAAGCAATATGTATCAAAACAAAGTACTGAATCATATGAGTACAAAATTACCAAAAGTTCTTCTTCGTCCATGAGCTGAAAATTAAATACATCTCTCACACAAAAGGACACTATGGATAGAGGAGCCTGAATAAAAAATTCAGAAAGAAAGGAATGAGGAGTACTCAAAAGGACAAAAGGTCCAAAAACACAAAAAAGTGCAAATGGCATGGGAATGAGGAACAAATGAATATTTCTGTTTGCCATATGTTACAATCCTGTGGTGTCTAAGCTGGAAGCTACCCGAAGACAGAAGTAAAAAAAATGAAACTCATCTTCCTGGTCTCAAAAGAGTTATCTTGAATTTGAAATCTTGGGTTCCATTTTCCTAAAAATGGACTATCATCAATGATTAAAAGTACATATATTTTCCATTTGGGAAATCCAGACATCTAGAAGATTTCAACATATTGGTTTTACTGTCAAATAGTCTGTCACTTAAGGAAGAAGTTGTCCATAGATCTGGGTTCACCAGGTAGTCACCAATTGTTGCAGCTGCAACGTTTTCCCAATTTTTTTAAAAAATTGGACCCTCCTTTTAATTTTGTCTTGCCTAGATTTGCGTCTAATTGATGACCTTTGTTTTCCTCTGCTACAAATTTCGATCTTTGAGGTTAAATTGATGTAAATTGTTGAATGAATATCTTTTTCTGTTGATGTTTTGACTTATGGATGATTTCCTTTTTCACTGTCGGAAGCTTATCGAACTATGAATAGGGGCCGTAGTTTTCTACGCAGTCGCTGTTGCAAAAGCTCAATAACGAATGGCTCGATCCAAAGCCTTGTTTTTCGTCGACACATTTTTCATTTTATATTCATATCGACATTTTTCATCTCATCACTGCCAGAGCATAATTCCTTTGTGTGGCCGTCGTTTCGGATGGCAAATTTCAAGCACTCCAACTGAAGCCTTTATCTTTGTCGATCCCACGGGGTTTTTGATCTTGTTCATTTTGCTATCGAAATTGTGTTGGACATTTGATCAGGGGATTAGTCTATAACTGATCTGATCATCGATATTTTCGGTTGCTGTGGAGTTTGTAGTCTATTTCAATCCCGCCATTGCAGCTCCGGAGCGGACTAACCATTCGACATGTAGTTTTTCCATTCGTCAATGGTTTGTTTGATTTTCGTCGATGGTTTGTTTTGGTTTTCTCCAACGTTTACTAGTCTGCAGAACTTTTTGTCCATGTGACTTCCGCCGTTATGGCTCCTCTTTCAACTAACCATACTATGCTCTAGTGATTTCAAGTTTCGATGCTGCAAGTTTTAGTGTTTATTTTGCTGCCTTTTATTGTGTCACGAAACCCTTAGGTTGTATGGCTCTTGTTGTTGCGGCTCCCTGATGATTTAACCGCCCGATGCCTTAGTTGTTCCACTTTTCGATAGAATTTTTTTCCCGTCGACTTGTTTTTTACTGAGGTCTATATATTGGGTTGGTTATTATTTTATTCTTACCCTTGTGAATTTGTGTATGCCTTCGTCCTTCATGTCGAACTGTGCATCCGTGCTTAGCTGTTGGGACTCCATTCGTTCAAAGCGCTGCCATGGATTTTTCAGGCCATCCCATCGACTCCATCTCATTTTCCAGGTAGTCCAACCATAGTTCTCCTTTCTTTGAGTTTACTGGTTGTTTTAGGAACTAGGGTTTTGTCCTCTGGTTAGAGGTTCTTTTTGTTTGGTAGTTGGTCGTCTAAGTCTGATTTGTATCCTTATGGCTTGAGGTAGCAGTCAGTTTCACAGCATTTACAATGGGGGCTTTTGTTTCTTGAGTTGGTGTGAGTCTTTATGGAGTTTTGACCCCAGTATGAAGTATTAGGAGGTTGGTGCAGATAAGTGTTACGCTGTCTGGACTGGTTTTTGTGGAATTGCTTATGGCCATATGGGGTGAGGTTTTTTCCAGTTTTCTTCCCGTCATAGACAGTTGCCCTATTTTCCTGACACCAGAGGGTTTGTTTCGCACGTTTCGATTACTGTATGGGGATGTTTCGATTTCATGGAGAAAATGGATTGCATTTTGATGCATTTTGTCAATCATGATTATTCTTAGTTGCAGACGGACTGTAGAATTTTTCGGACCTAGCTAGCAGAAGTTTCTTGCTTGTATTCTCAATTTTGCATTTGGATTCTGATAAGTTTATTTGTTGAGAATATGGAAGAGGTAAATGTTTTTATACAAGTTGTCTTCATTCTTAGAATATTGGTTAAAAGCTCCAATAGCCTAAGATCATGTTTGGTTGATGACAGGGCAACTTCTTCAAAGGAGAGATGTCTAAAAGACAAAAGAAGAAGGATCTTGTTGCTGAAGGAGAACTTGATGTGGAAATCATTACCAAGGTAGAATATATCTACGAAGACACTAGACCTACCACCGAGGTAGAGCCTGATTACAAGTGGGGTGAGATATATTAGATGATCTCAAATCAGAATGTCCCCAATGCTGGATTTGAGGAGTTGACCATATATGCCAACATAGAGAAGTCAGCTCTTATGAATGTAGCTACAAGACCTGAGTTGTTTCCATGCTCAGAGGTGATTAGTTGGACTCTACCTAAGGCTAATGTGACCACAATGATTTTAGCCAATACTACCAAACAGGGCTATACTGCATATAGCCCTGCTTATGTCTCACTTGCATATCACTTACCTCCTGCCCAAGTACACCTAACCGAAAGCTGGTTGAAGGAAATAAACTTGGACTTGGTTGAAACAGTGAAGAGGATGATGATACCTGGGAAGAACTTTTGAACCAGGCCATCAGGAGAGTATGATATAGCCGCTCTTCAGACTCCTTATAGGTTTATAGCACTGATGCTGAACAGGGTGTTTGGGAGAGCTCATGGAAAAAGTTTCAAGTTGGGATGGATTCGCATTATTTTCTATGTAGAAACCCAGGGGACTGTATTCAACTGGGCAAACATTGTGTCCAACGGTCTCTCAGCTTGCATTTCTTCAGCTTTGGGAGGGGTGTCCTAGAAGAAATCTGAGTTTTATATGAGTTCCATGTTAGTAGACTATATACTATGCACCCAGCCATTTCCAACCCTAAGGTGCAATTGGGACAGGGACAGAACCCCTTGCGTACACTACATACAAGCTATTGTGAGCACACAAATATTACAGCCATTATAAAGAAATATGTGAACATTTTATTATGCCTTTGTACACTTTAATTTTATTGACTGAATGCAACTGTATGTCTGAGGAGGCATTTAAATTCATCGAGGAGCATGCAAATTACTATTTGATAGAAGAGGGGATGTACATTAGAATGTATGGTTGCTCTAGGGAACCTTCTTTGCTCCCCAAGTATGCCACTGATTATGTGGTGCATAAAGACCAGTTAGGCAAGTTTATCTAGATGGTGTGGGAAGCTTCATGTTTGAGCATAAGAAGGAAGCCTATCCTGCTATCCCTTTTTGGATAGGGAATTATAAGTTCACAAATATTAAACGAGCTGCTGAATTTGTATAGGAATTGGAGCAGTTTCATTTTGGAGAGATGAGCTTCCATAGGAATGACTCCCAAAAGAAGGTTGCAGAGCATTGCAAAGAAGCAAATGTTCATTTTGAATATGCAAACTTCTAGGACAAGGATGAAGAAGTCTTCAGGAATGCAAGGAATATGACTGCATTGAAGAGAAGGTTTAAAAAGAAAATCACCATTGTGGGCAGTAAGGGAAAGGCCGCACAGAAGAAAGCTGAAGAAGAAGAAGAATCCAAGAAGAGAGAAGAGGATGCTGAGAGACTAGCACAGGAGGCAGAAAGTTGGCAGTAATATAGGACAAGTTTCTTTTTTCTAAACTGGATCTGATACCTTTTGTGCAAAAGGAAGGAGAAGAAGTCCCAAATTTTAGCACCATTTTTTATGACAAAGAGAAAAAGAGGATTGTCAAAAGGACTGAGAGAAAAATCGAAATAAGGGGACAATCAGGCATGATGGTCACTGATAAAACTTTGTTGCATGGGACAGATGCAGATCCGAGGTTAACAGCAAGAGCTGGAGTGGCGTTGACACAAGCCACTGAAGATAATGTAAATATACTGATGACGGATCCGGAGTAGTTGAAAAGGAATGCAGCTCAATTGAAGGAAAATTTGAAGAAGGAGAGAAATGAAGGTTATAAATTGAAGAGGAAATTTGAAGACATGAAAAATGAAGTGAAGACTTCAAAAGCAGAACTTCAGACTATTCAAGCAAACAAGATGACTTTGGAAGTTTCCATGGAAAGGACAGGAAATGATGCTCAGAATAACCTAGCAGAATTGTAGAGGTTACAGCAAGAATATCAGGTGTTGAAGACAGAAAAGGATGAACTCAAAGCATCATATGAAACTCTTAGTGCAGAAAAGGACCAACTGCAGAGCAAAGTGGTGGAATTGGAGGCACAAAGGGCTACTATGGAAGAGAAAGAAAAGCAATTCCAAGTGCAGGTAGTAGATTTTGAAGGAAAGATTACTTCATTAACAGCATCATTGAAGGATGCCGGTGAACAACAAACTAATATCCAGCCTCTAAAGGAGCATGTCCTAGCCCAACGAAGAAGAATGCACCAGCTACAGGTGTCTATTGAAGAGGAAAGATGTAAAGTCTTGCATATATATAACAGATTGGAGAAAATTTTGGAGACTACCTCATATTTTGTAGATAGGTCTCAGGACATTTTGGAAGTCCTAACTGGAAGGATAGTAAGGATAGAGACCAATGAAGAAATTCCTGCAGATTTACCAGTGAAATATCAACATAGCTTAAAGCAGGATTATGATTTGTTAGAATTTGCAATAAATACAGCAGAGGAGTTTAAGAAAGCCGTGAAGAAAACAAGAGGAGCTTGTACTAAATACTGTAGAAGGGTGTTGGTCACCTACAACAGATGCCAAGTTGCTTCTAAACAAAGATTAGATGCATTACCAGAGCATGAGCTGTTCACAGGAATGCTACAGAGCAGGTATCAGGAGGAAGAGCAGAAGATACAACAATTCAAGGACTTGGATGAGCAGATCCTGAAAGATGCAGTAGCTCATGTAGCAGTGAGCATTTATTTGCTTGAAGATCAGTTGCGTTTAAGCCCAGCTAGAATCGAAGTGGTTAAAAATTAGGTTGCAAAGTTCAAGATCAACATCTGTTTTCTTGAACCTTCAGAATTTGAGAACATAGCAGCGAAATCCCAAGCGTGGAAAAAGTTCTTAAATGATCAAGCAGGGCCCTCTTCATAGAAGTGCTCTATTAAATTTTGTTTTAAATGTAATATATTGTATAATTGATGAGCACTCACTATAGGACGAATTTTGGGGAGTTGAAATGTTGGGGAAGCCCAAGAGTCATTTGGGGGCAGCCCAAAAGTTTTGCTTTTTGTATAAGTATAGGAGAATTAGATGTGGGAAAGGACTTTTTCCCAGTGAGATTTGTGAAGACATATTGTAAGAAGAACTATTTCCCTTTGCAATAGATAATTACAATTTGCCTGTTGGAGAAATCTTGGTGGAATGTTCAAATGTTGTGCTATGGATTTGTTGAAGAGGAACTATTTCATTTTTAGCTTTGTGTCCATTAACTGTGAGATCGTTCTAACTCTTTGAACCTATGTTCTTGTATGAATGTTCTCTGGTTTATTTTATGAAAATTTCCACTATGAGTAATGAATGTTGTTCATAAACAATTGGCTATCTGTTTGTTCAAATATCTTTAAATTTTCATGTGTTTTGAAAGAAGTATAAGCTATCTATGATTTTTCATAATGCATGTACAAAATACATTACTCATTAATGAATGATAATCTTTCTCCCTAGGGCTAGGTTAGGTAGTTAGTTTTAATTTCTTACTGTGTGTGATTTAGATGCGAGAGAGTTTAAGATGAGAGGTAAGAACCTACGCATCACATTGTGACCACTCCTCGTATTCTCTATCAATCTGCATTTTAGATAGGCACTTGCATATCATACTTAAAACTAAAAACACAAAAATATACACGGTGGACCAGGCCGCAACTGGTAAAACCTTTTATTTTTATTACTTGACCTACGGTAGCCAGAACGTAAACCGGATGGGTTCCCCATACCAAACAGTAACGGGCTAGTTGGGAACGTTGATGGGGGAGAATCCCTTGCTGTTGTTGCCTGTGATTTTCCAGGCCTCAACACAAACTCAAAGGGATGCTACAAGTTTAGGATGGTGTTGGTTATCAAAATGGAATTGGAACTGGAAGTGTGAGCTACCACTCTCCAAGATTAGGATGGTGTTGGTTATCAAAATGGAATTGGAACTGGAAGTGTGAGCTACCACTCTTAGAGATTTGATGCAACTCTACTTGTCACAGTAAATCACAGTAGGTCTCAACTGCTGACCAAACAATCCCACTCATAACTTGCAAAGACACAAGGCCTCATAACTATCTTGACTAGCTACCATATACTTTGCCTTAGCAGAATTCAATTCAATTGACTTTTGCTTCCAACTGAACCACGACACAACTATCGATCCCAAACTGAAACAACCCCAAGAAGTGCTCTTATAGTCTATTACACTACCTTCCCAATCAGATTTTTTGTATCCAACCAAACTAACTTCATCCCCTCTCCTATAGTCCAACACCCCACAATCCATCATACCACAAAGATACTCGATCATGTGTTTTGTAGCTACCCAGTGCACTCTCCTTGGCTCAACCATGTACTGACTAAGCATGTTCACTACGAAACACAAATATGGCATGGTGTTGACCAAATACATCAACGAGCCAATCAGCTGATGATACAAAGTAGGATCCACCAACTCACTCTCAAAAGCATTAAGCTTATTCTAGTTGGTGATCATAGGTGTGCATATCAGCCTGCAATCCTCCATCTGAAATCTCCTCAAGATGTATACTACATATTTTTATTGCCCCAGGGAAATGTGACTAGGATCCTGCCAAACCTCTAATCCCATAAAATAATGCAACACCCCAATATCTTTCCTCTCATATTCTGAAGCAAGATCTATCTTGCACTCTGTAACAAGTCTCTCTGAACATGTAATGAAAAAATCATCAACATAAAGAAAAAGAATGAGAGGATCTTCAACCACCAAAATTAAGTATAGGTTGGGATCCACCTCACTCTTCTAAAATTCCTTCTACAGAAAGTAAGAATCAGGGCCTAGAGTACCATGCTCTAAGAGCTTGCTTCAGTCCACAAAGTGCTTTCTTCAACCTCCAGACATGAGAATCTTTTCCATTTATCTCAAATCCCTATGGTTTCTTGACACACACCTCCTCTTGTATCAATCCATTCAGAAATGTGATCTTCACATCCATCTGGTGGATATTCCAACCCATCTCTACTGCAAGGGAGACCACTGCTCTAATTGAAGGGTATCTAGAAACTAATGCAAATGTCTCATCATAATCAACTCCCTTTATATTTGAAAACCCTCGTGCCATAAATCAATCTTTGTACTTCTTGATGTTGCCATCTGTAGCATGCTTGATCTTATAGAGACACCTAGAAGTCACCACTGACTTCCCTTCTGGTCTCAGTACCACCTCCCACACATCATTCTTCATGATGAAATGGTACTCTTCCATCATGGAATTTATCCATACCTGATGCGTTGTTTCCCCCTCAAAAGTAGCATGCTCAAACTCATGAAAACTTCTCACTATAGCGATGTACCTGCAAAATATCTCAAGAACTCTACTCTCCCAGACCTATCTCTTGGGATTACCCATAACTCCTGAGCCTCCCTCAAGGTGTCTTGAATCCATTTATGATTCCTCTTCCCTAAAGTAGTCTCATGTGGGGGGGGGACTGCTCTTGCTCATCCTCGTTTACAGGATGTCCTCCTAAATAAGTAGTACCTATGGTTGGTAAACCAGTAGTCAGCAAATTTTGACCTTGTGAATCTGAAATTGGGAAACTGGTAACATGTGACCCTATACCAGTACCTGGGGAACCTGTGACCTGTATCCATGAACTTGAAGCTCCTTAAACTTATGGACCTGTCACCCCCGATACCTATGACCCTACACTCTATGAAGATAAACTCTGTGAAGTGCTCACTGGAGGTGTGGGATCCTGTTGTTCTCCATTCTTTGACTCATGAGACTTACTGAAGTCCCACTCCTCCTCAAATATCACCTCCCTCCTAACAAAAACTCTCCTCTAGGTAGGAATTTATATGCAGAAAGCCTTCAAAGTCTCATCATGCCCCACAAAAATTCCTTTTCTATTATGGGATCTAAATTTTTTCTCTTCTATGAGGGGACATGAGAGTAAGTTAGACAACCAAATATCCTTAAATGACCCACCTCAAGCTTCTTCCCTGAAAAATCCTCCTCGAGATTGTTACACCCCAAAGCCCTAAGGGGTTCCTATTCTGAGTGTATATATTTTTACTGCAAACCTCAACCTAAAAAATAAAGAAGCATCGCTCTCAATCCTCCAATGATGGCCTGATTATTTCTCTCTATAACCCCATTTAGTCGTGGTGTGTATGGAACTTTCAACTGTCTCTTGATCCCTTCCTGTGCACACAACTCATTAAATGTCTTGGAGGTATACTCACCTCCATTGTTTAAACACAACACCTGAATCTTCATCCCTGGTTGGTTCTCCATAAGAGCTTTGAACTCTTTGAACCTTTGCAAGACTTATTTCGACTCCTTGCTCTTCAAAAAGTAAATCTAGGTCTTCCTGGAGAAGTCATCAATGAATGTCACATAATATTCATAACCAGTCAATGATATAGAAGATATCAAACCACATAAATCAGAATGAATCAAGTCAAATTTCCCATCCAATCTACTTCCATTGCTTGAAAAGACAAACTTGGTGTACTTTCCTACAGCATACCCCCTACATGCATCACGTGTCACTATTCTTCGTGCTAAAGTTAGGAAAACTGGTCACCATATCTCTCAACATCCTCAAAGATGGATGATGCAAGTGGGCCATCTTCATATGCCATAACTTGCATAGATCACAATTGCTTCTACTATGTATGTCAAATCATTAAGGGGATGAAATAAGAGCTTGTACAATTTTCCACATATGACACCAATCATAATAGATGTAGAGTCATTATATCCCTTCAGATGAACGTGTGCATACCCATCTCAGAAGCACACTCCAAATCCCCTTTCCTCTATAGTGGAAATCGATAGCAAGTTCTTCTTCAACCCAGGGACTTACACTAGATCCCTCAATGTCATGGGATCCCTAGATTCCCTCTGAAAGGTAACAGTCCCTTGCCCAATTACCTTGACAATAGTGTAATCTCTAAGCACCACCTCAAGATCCAACCTAGTCTTAGTGAAATTTGTGAAAATATCATGAACACCTTTCATATGGCTAGAAACCCCACTATCAATGTACCAAGTGCTAGTCACTAGATGCACTCAATGAATAACCAATGAATAGGTAATAATATCTCTCTTGTACTCTCCCTCTATGCTTGTAATAGATACACTCAATGCATGACCAACAAATAGGGAAAACTTCCTTACAAACTTCAATATGTACTCATCAACCTCCATCAAATTTGTTGTTTATTTCTTCTTCTTCTTGTTCAGATACTGTCCAACATAGTGCCCAAAATTATGGCAAGCAAAGCACTTGAATTTTCTCATATATTTCTTCTGATCACCTTACTGCTTAGTCCCACCCTTGGAACCCTTCTTGGACTTATTTTTCTTCCCTTTTTTTTTCAAAGCCGTGTTCTCCTCATCTTCCTTAATGTTGGATGAAATAACCTATACACATCCTCTCTTAGTCTTCTCATGAATGAAGTCATCCCAAAGAAGATCCTAGGAAGGAATATTATCTATTGCTACAACAACCTCCAAAAAAATATCCCATGGATTGGTCACACCATTCAAGGTTGTTTGCACTAGCTCGCCGCCAATAACAACCTCCCCATTTGCACCTAGTTCATCCCTCACCTAAATTATCTTAGTAAGGTAAGATGCAACATTTTTAAATTTGGTCATTTTAATATTTTTAAGTTTCTCTCTCAAACCTATCTTCTTGTTCCTATTGGAACTCTGGTACATTTTGGTTAAGGCATCCCACATTTCATAATCATTGTCCTTACCAGTGACATGTGGAATCACTTGGTTCTTAGTTGCATCAAGAATAATTCTCTTGGCCTTGATGTTATTTTTCTCATAGGATTCCTTTGTTGTTGCATATGTAAGAATCAACAGAGATTAACTTGAGTGTTTTTCACAACCTCTCATAGTTCACACTCCTGTAGAAGCAGAACAATCCTTACTTTACATGGACTAAAATTTGCAGCCCCATCCATTCTGTCCTCAACCCTCAAAATAGTTCCTATTGGCCTTCTCACATAAAATGCAAGTCCAAAATTTTCCTAGTGAACAAAAACAATTCCTCTCAACACGTCTGAAAATCTACTTGGTGAATTATGCTTTGATATTTAAAACATCTTGATACCATGTACAAAAATTCTTTAGCCCAATCGAGTTTCAAGTCTCACATAACTTCATTGTTTAATGCCCAAACCCATTTTCATTTGACAACTAAAAGTGGAATTTTATCGCATAAACAAAATTATGAACTTGAAACACATGAAGTAATTACAAGTACTGAGTAGAAATAAGTGCCACACATAGTAAAATTCAGACACGGTGATTTTTGGGAAAATTCCCTAAGAAAACTCCCAATGGGGAAAACCTATGAGAGAAAGAGAGAGAGATTTCATTTTTTCTTCAAAATAAATTTCCTATAGTATTTTTATCACCAAATAATGATCAAAACATCTTGACCACAGTGCACAACAATATCTCGAAAGTAGTGCCAAAATCTACCTGGTAAAATGTGTCAAAAACCATATTATGAACTATACAGACTCACTCCTCGATTTTCGTGTTGTTGTATAGACTGATGTCTTGGATTTTTTTCCAACTGCCTAGAAAGTCACACTATTATTATGCAATTAATTTATCCTCAATTTATGTGCTCCTTTCCTCAAAATTTGTGCAACTCTTCAATTGTATGGACTACCAACCAAACTATATAGGCACTACATTAACTACAATCTCATTAAATGTTGATTATGCTCCTCAAACTTCGTGCCATCTCCTTTTGCATTAGTGATCAATCCCCGCTTCTTGATATTTATGCTAGCCTCCTTGAAATTTTTGTTACTCTCACTATTGTACGGATTTCTAAGAATATGTTCCCTACTTCCTTCTCTCTCATGTGCTCCCCTTTCTTTTCTCCAATATGCTTATCGAAAATTGAATTTTCGTCTTTCTTTCCCTTTGATTTTTTGTTTATTCAATTAGGGTAGATGAACCAACTCAATGATCTAAGTGCCCAAATTGAATCTTGAGTCATTTAATCAAGGGTTGAGAGAAAATCACTTTTTGTCAACATAAAAATTAATTTCACTCACTTGATCTCATTAAATAATTAAAAGTCATTTTATATCTCATAAAGTGAAAATTAACTTCACATCATATGAATTAATGCAAAGGTCATGTCACTTTTCCCCTTTTATGACTAGGCACTAAGTCACCTAGGTGAACACTTTTACAAGGTACAATTTCAACAATAACAAATAATAAGATGTCGGGGATGACCAACTTCCCCATAGCACCACTTGCCAAAATTCTTATCCTGCACCTAATAAAAGTTGGTGGCATGGAGGAGATGTTACAATTAAGAGGGGACTTGTGCCCCCCTTATTACAACCTCCTCAGGAGCTTCCCTTATGAGAGAGATATGATGAGTTGATGTATACTCCCCAGCCCATGAGGAAGAATGAATGTAGACGTGCTGCAACCCATTTGCATTAGTATTTGGAATTGGATGATATGGGAATGATTGCAAGGAACAATTTTTCTCATGATTAACATGTTGCAGATTAAAAGAAAGCCCCAATGACCACTAAACTTAGAAGCAAGCAAAGATATTTTCACCTTGAGTACCATACAACATAGAATAAGATAATGGATTGGGGAGTCTTGATGTTGGTAATAAGGCTTCACCAAACCCAATGAATAGTAAGAATGCAAGGGAAATTGATGATGGTCTAGAGAAACCCTCAGTTTGTATAGGGTGTACATCACCCACCAAAGTAGATAAGAAAATCGTTTAATGCTTATAGTGCCTGAAGAAGCATACCTATGCCTTAATTACAACTAAGGTATTTTCTAAGAGGCATAAACCAAGTACAATTCCAATAATAGAATAGTTGGATGAGCATGTACACTAAAAGAGGAGGGTCACTAGTAACTCCAAAATAGATGCAAAATTAGTTGACATTGTGTGTGACATTGGCTTCTCCATGAATCATACCACTAGGCTCTCCAACACCTTAGAATTATATTGGCATACTAAGGAATTCATGGCTTACCACTATGATGAATTGGAAGAGAACATCATCACTATTTTGAAATAAATTAAGGATGAGCTAAGGAAATTGAATGAGAATTATCATTTCCTACTCCATTCAATACAAATCTCAGAGAGGAGTAAGGAACAATAATTAGGAGTAGACTACCATTGTTGAATCACACTAGACGACGATGATAGCTAAGAAAATATGGATGCAAGTTCACCACTTTACTAGTTTTTTATTTACAATGTTTACTACTAGTGTACCTAGAGGTTACAGGATAGAGAAGAAAAAATAGTTTACTTTTGCTTTGGTTTTAAAAATCAGAGCTCTAGACCAGGCCACAAAGAATATTAACTTATTAAGGCCAAGAGTTAGTTTTTGTGATATAATCTATTACTTAATACTTACATATAACAAAACAATATTGGCCCTATGCCATTATAGTGTGAAGAATATCTCCAGCTAGGCCTCCTAACTAGGGATTTTGACCGAATTTGTATTGTTTTAAATGTAATACAATACTAAACCTACCCACTTGTTTACAAAAACAAAATAACAAGAAGAGCAATAAAGTGGCAATGTCCTCGACAATAGATTTTAGATTTAATGTTAAGTGAAAATTTGTTTTATGGCTCTTTTGTATTGAGTGGGATTCTTTGCAAACCAAAAATAATCAAATGCAATTAGAATCTCCAACATCGATCCAAAAACACAGTTATAAGTCAAAGGTCTTGAGCCACCACTTTTAGTTTAGTACGTAAAGTTGTCACTTATAATATAATATAACAAAAAATATAAAAACTGAAAACAATTGTTAGCTATTTCTTTTGGGTTGAAAATTACTAATAACCAATTGAACATACTTGAAAGACATTAACATACTATCGTATTTTTTATATATATTTAAAATATTTTTATATTATTTAATTGATTTTCTAAAACTTTATTTTAGCAATAAAAAACACATAAACATACTATTATATGCTTTTTATATTTAAAATTACTTTATATTATTTAATTGATTTTTTATTAAAATTCTTTAGATTGTGCATGCCCATTATCCAACAAGAAGTTTTAAAACTAATATTGATTAAGCTTTAATTTCCATTCAAAACTACAAAACGAATAAACATACTTAAAGACCACCATTTAAAAAAAACATAACATATTTTGATAGTCATTTTTTATTATTAATTTAAGTTTTTATAATAATCCATAGTATTTAACTGAACTTTAATTTTAATTTTAATTATTATAATATTGTAGATTATTTAATTGGTTAAGTAATAGTAGTGTCCTATTACTTATAAAAGAATGTCCAAAATTGTTCAATGGGTTTACTGCATTTGGATTTGATTGACGATTTTTTTGGAATACGATTCCCAATGGATCGATCCAGTGAACAAAACATATTTGCTTGCCGAATTTAGAGTAGGGTTGGGCGCTTTTGATTAAAGCATCGAAAACACTGTCTAAATGTTCATATTCTTTTTGCAACAAGTTTAATAAAAAATAATAATATAGACAAAATGTAAACCAAATGATGTTATGACACCCAGTTTATGGTCTGGATGAATCGTTTTCTTCTCTGTCATTTCCCACAATACCGGGACAAGGAAAAGATCGCAAAATGAAAAAAATCAGAAAATAGATTGAATGGCCAAAAATTGATGTTTTTATGTTCTTGGTATAGTCATTCTAAAGTAGATTCAAGCAACAACGTTGGGTCACCTATAACATGATAACTCCGATGCATGCAATATCTTCATTAAGATTTAAATATCAAACTTTAAACTTCGAAAAAAATATCATATAAAGTTACGAAACAATCTGTAAGATCTTTACCAGACGACCCCGTAAGTTCCTTTTCCGATTGGAAGCAAAGGTGGTTTCTAATTGCTTGTGACTTTGAAAATATTTCCCAAATACATTATGTTGCACGAAGCAGCCACTATGGCTCATGAATATGGGGATGTGTCCACAAGATTCGACTTAGCGGCCTGAGGCGCATCTGACATGATAGTGTTTTTCGTTTGAACTGGAGCTGATGTGGATTCCATCACTAAAATATAAGGCTACATAACGAAAAATGTTGGGAGAAGGATCAAACACTTGACCAGTGAGTGGCTTACTGAGGATTTTTGCAGACGAAAAGAGGATCCAAATGCATTTGTACACAACAAGTAAAAGTAATGACAACGATTTCAAAGACATAACGTTGTTGGAACATCGATTTCTTATGATCAAACCTCTGTGTGAAATACTTGGCCTTGTACTATGTTTATTGTAAAAATGATTTGCTATAAATTCGCCTAGAGTTTGGGTCTCAATAATGAAGACCGCCATGCGTCCCCAACGTATTTCATCATAAAGCAATAAGGCCAATAGCGACAATCCCATCCATAGCTTCTCCATCGCCACTGTTGGGCCAGGAAAAGTGCATAAGGAAGAATCTGTCGCGTAAGCGCAAGAGGAAAAGTGGGTGCGCAACGGAGGAAAAGCAGGTAAAGGAAGAAGCAAAAGCGTAGAGAAGACAAAGTTGCAACGAGGATTGGTGCGATGAGGAAAAGCACATCCAGAGTCGATAGAAAAGGCATGTAGAAAAGTTAAAGCGGAACAGGTACAAACCGACGAAAGACTGCAAAAGGACAAACCGATGGAAGACTAAAGGATAGTTTTCGGCTAGTTATGACTAGTACAGATAGAATGAAAGATGTTTCCATGACTAGTTAAAGCTATGGTTAATGTAACGCAAGACTTCTGCGGCTAGTTTGTCCTGTCATCAATGTAATTGTAGATATTTCATAGCCACTAGAGTCTGTTATAACTGAGTTGTACTCAGTTGACCCTACGCAGTCTTGTAAATACTGTAAATAGGAGGAACCCGCTCTGTATAAGGGATCGGTAAGTTAGATTTTGTTATATCAGATTAGGTTCAGTTAGCTTCAGTAGGGCGATTCAGAAGAGGTGTCTAGTAGAAGTAGAAGGTTGTTGAGCCACAAATCTGCAGTTAAGTGCATAGACAATAGAGTAGAAGAGTCGATCCAGGCTGTGTGTGAATTAGCAGGAGTAGATAGAAGCAATAAACTAGAGAGCAAGAAGAATGAGTCAGATAGACATATCTTAAGAACATTCTGCAAGTCGCAAACTGCAAGGTGATACATATATTTCTCATTTCAGATGAAGAGCACCTTGGTGGTTTTTTCCAGCTGGTTTTCCATGTTATTTCATGTGTTGAATGATTGAATATTTATGTGAATGTTGAGTGTTTTCTTACTTTGTATTGTTACAGTCACTGTTGAATGTATGTCTCAATATTACCAATCGACGAATGAATGAAAGTTTAAAGCATTGTCGACATGTCATGTATATTTTCTTGGTTAAATCTGCTAAGTTACAATATAAGTCACACACAGTTCATTATCACAAAGGACTTAGCTTTGTCGCACAGTTGCGCCAGTTGTTAAGTGGTTAAGGATAAGGTTGTGTCGTGCATTGATTGTGGAACATAGTTGCACCTCTATCGCACAGTAATAGACTCCATCCTCCTATCTCTATCAAACTCCTTGCTCACGCGCCAAGGGACTATAATCCCTCGCCAACTACAAAAACATGGTTATGGCAGTTACACATTACGATATCTAGAGTGAGACTATGCCTGGTTCGCGGGCGTTGCCAACTGAGCTTGCTTTGTCGGGATGATGTGTTGTGGTGTCTTGTTGGTATTGTGTTGTTGTTGAACCTCAGGTCAAGGCAAGAAGGAATATTAGGCCAACAAAGTGCAACAACCGGAAGACAAACCAGAGACAATGGTGAGAAGAAACACACAGAACGCTCCTGTGGCTGGTTCGGCCCCAGTAGTGGCCTCGGTCTAGAATCCACCCACAGCCACCCCAGTTGCAGGACCAACACCTTTCATCTCAAACATAGATATTCTAGGCACTTCAGCACTGCCATGCAGGGTTCCAAAGCCTTCAAAGAACAAATGGAAGGCTCATGAAGAAATGCCTATGGAGGACGAACCAGACTCACCACTACGCAGAGAAGTTGGTGCCGCCGAGGAAGAGGAGAACTTTCCACACTATGTCTATCCAAGGAGAGCCGATGCGCAGAGGGTAACACTCCCGAAGAAATCATGCACCTCTTTAATGACACCTCGGATCCCTAATAGTGTACCTATGTCCCTGGACATATTGCCGAACATGGCCAAGCTACAGTTTGAAGATTATGACACCCGTAAGCAGGTGGGATTGGAAAGGAGAAACTATATGACTATGGTTTCGGCTGAGCCGCCTATGCCCCTGCTCTTAGTACCAATGGAGTGGGCTAGTGGTATCGATAGTGAGGGCTTGATAAATTTGTTGTTGATGCCGCAATTTGGGCACAACATGAAGGCAACCACATATGTGAAGCAACTCCTCATCTGCTTTCATAGAGGATGTTTATGGCTCAAGCGACCCTACCTTCTCGACGTCGAGCTTATATCTTCGATAACGGGTTTGCCGAAGACAGGAGGAGACCTTGGGCCATACCTGCACCCAAGTAGGGATACCTCCAAGATGAAGCAGAAGTATAAAATTTAGCGCGCAGGAAGGGGATTCCTCATTGGCCCAATAGAGGACAACATGGTAAGGTTTGCGGAAAAAATATTATCTTGCAAACTACTACGCAAGATGAGACCCACTGAGTGCACCGTCGGGGTGTTATAAATCGCAGAGCAGTGCGCAGCGGGCGTAATCTTCAACTGGTTGCAGTTCCTGTTGAAAGAGCTCATAGAAGATGCAGAGCATGCACAAGAGGAACCTAAAGATAAGTTCTACTACTCCTGGCTGCTCATTCTGCTTTGCTTCGTTCTGTGGTCTGACCCACCAAACCACCAGCCAATGGATGTCACAGTGCTTTGCCTTGGCGCAAAGTACCGAAACCTCTAGGGGAACAAGGAGGGCAAGATTCGCTAGATTGATAGCAATATTGAGTTCTTCTTGCATTTCTTGCATGGCGAGGCACTACGCAATGTAGTGAGGTAGTCACACAGAGTAAGGGCTGCGACAGTACAGAAATACAAGGCTTTCATAAACCTCCAAGCTGGTTTCCACAATGTCATCTTGGAGCCACTGAAGGACCCAGCCAAGCAAGCACATCAAGAAGGCTTTATGATCATTGACACTGATGTGGACGTAGTTGTCCAAGACTAGCCGACAGAATGGCGCGGCCCAGTCGAGGAGCAGATGGACCAAGGAGGAAACCAAGAAGGAGATGGCCAAGGAAGTGGCCAAGGAGAAGGCCAAGAAAGTAACCAAAGTAATGGTAGGGTCATGACCAAGATGATTGGAAAGGAAATGATGGAGGCGACGACCAAGGAAATCAAATGCCGAGCTCCGACGATGATGATAGTGTGCATAGCAAGGATGATGATGATAATGATGATTGCTCTGAGGGCACACCTACTGATGAGGATGTGAAGAAATCCCAGTCGTAGTGCAAGAAGAGGAAAGTAGACAAATCATCTAACACGATTAACTTAGCCGACAAGGACATAAACTTGTTATCCGATGCCATTGTAGAGATTGCAAAGTCTAGCTTGAAAGGAATAAGTAAGAAACAACTGCGACTGACCAACCACCTCGCTGAGCATATCAACCAAATGACAGAGGCCATAAAAAAAGTTAAAGCCACTGTCGAGGCTAAAACTTATGGCGTGGATCCTAGTACCCATGTAGTAACACCAGAGCTGGTGCTGCAAAAAAAAAAAATCCAAGCACAAGTAATGGAGACGGGGACGCCTGAGTTCGACAATGTTGTCCACGGATTTGAGGTACTAAACATGGACTTCTCTAAACTCACGTTGGCTGAATTCTATGTTGTGCAGCAGGCGGTCGTGACAGAGGTACGGCTTAGAGAAAACACGGTGTCATATCAGGCGACTAAGCAAAAAAGAAAGGCGACAACACGCAAGACCCTCCTTAGACAAAAGGAGCAGGAAATTGAGGCCAGAGAATAGAGCAGGCTTGCACTCGCTGAAGCCATTAAAAGAGCAACCGCGGAGTTCCCACTAGAGGCAGGTCAAGAAGATGAAGACTTAATTGCAAGGGTTAGCCGACTCTCCAAGATCATGGTGGAACTCAAGAAGAAAGTAGCAGAGCTTGAGTAAATGTAGGTACTAAGCACACCTCCTAAGGTGCTTGAATAACGTAGCAAAGCAATGTCTGAGGATGCAGAAAGGATAAGGTGAGGAGAAAAAATATGCACTGAGTCAGTTGAATCCATTTCCGCGATGTGGGAAGCGCTTTTGGACGATGAGACTATGGAAAATATTAATTAAGATGCACAGCACGATGATTTAAAAATCATCATGGTAAAGCCAGACATGAAGAAGTTTCCAATCAAAGAAAGGAGTGTGAATCTCGTAGAGTTGAAGCAGCTCCAGCATGAAGTAAAAACTCTCCGCAACCAGGAGCATAAAAGGAATGATGAAATAATAGAACATTAGTCAGAGGAAGAGCGAGTTACAGGGCTTTTTTAGCCTATCCAGCAGAAGCTCTAGAATATCACTCAGTCGTTGGGAGAGGGGCCATCAGAACATATCAGTTCCAACTAGGTGGAATAGTTGGACAAGCATGCGGAGAAAGTAATGCAGGAAGTTGCTAGGGTGCAACAAATTTTGAAGGAATTTCAGGACAAGGTTGGTCCTGTGGCCCAGCCTACGCCAGAGGCTTGAGTTTTTCACAACACTAACTTTTGCTAAAGGCATCATTTTTGCTTAGTGGCTCAGGACAAGCCACATGTGAGTGTTGGGGGTTTGTTGGGCTAGGAAAAGTGCATAAGGAAGAATCCACCGCGCAAGCACAAGAGAAAAAGTGGGCGCACGATGAAGGAAAGCAGGTAAAGGAAGAAGTGAAAGTGTAGAGTAGAGGAAGCCATGACGAGGATCGGTGCTACAAGGAAAATCACATCCAGAGTCGGTAGAAGAGGCATGTAGAAGAGTTAAAGTGGAATAGGTACAAACCGACGGAAGACTGCAGAAGGACAAACCGGCGGAAGGCTAAAGGACAGTTTTACAGCTAGTTATGACTAGTACAGACAGGTTGAAAGACGTTTCCATGACTAATTAAAGTTGTGGTTAATGTAATGCAGGAATTTTGTGGCTAGTTTGGCCTATCATCAATGTAATTGCAAATATTTTGTACCCACTTGAGTCTGTAATAATTGAGCTATACTCAGTCGACCCTACATGTTTTTGTACTATAAATAGGAGGAACCCACTATGTATAAGGGTTCGGTACGTTAGATTTTGTTAGCTCAGATTAGGTTCAATTAGCTTCAGTAGGGCGACTCAGAAGAGGAGTCTAGTAGAAGTAGAAGGCCGTTGAGCCACGGATCTGTAGCTGAGCGCATAGATAGTAGAGTAGAAGAGTCGATCCAGGCTGTGTACTGATCAGTAGGAGTAGATAGAAGCAATAAACCAGAGAGCATGAGAGCAAGAAGAATGAGTCAGATAGACATATCTTAAGAACAGTATGCAAGTCACAGACTGCAAGGTGCTACATATATTTTTCATTCCAGATGAAGAGCACCTTGGTGGTTTTTCCTAGATGGGTTTCCACGTTATTTTCTATGTTGAATGATTGAATGCTTATGTGAATGTTGAGTGTTTTCTTACTTTGTATTGTTACAGTTACTGTTGAATGTATGCCACAATCTTAACAATCATCGAATGAATGAATGTTTAAAGCATTGTCGACATGTCATGTATAATTTCCTCGTTAAATCTGCTAAGTTACAATATAAGTCGCATGCGGTTCATTATCATAAAGGACTCAACTTTGTCTCACAGTTGCGCCAGTTGTTAAGTGGTTAAGGATAAGGTTGTGTCGTGCGTTGGTTGTGGCACACAACTTCACCTCAGTCGCATAGTAATAGACTCCATCCTCCTATCTCTATCGAGCGCCTTGGCCACACGCTAAGTTACTATATCCCTCGCCAACTACAGAAACATGGTTCTGGAAGTTACACATTAAGATATCTCAGGTGAGACTACGCCTGCCTCGTGGGCGTTGCTGACTGAGCTTGCTCTTTCGGGCCGATGTATTGTGGTGTTTTGTTGGTATTGTGTTGTTGTTGAACCTCGGGTGGAGACAAGAAGGAAGATGAGGCCAATAACCACAACTCCTAGAGACTTCAAATTCTTGTCTGCCAAACTCACAAAAGAATAGATTTTTCAAATGGCTTCAGTTAGATTGATAATATAGTAGATTTTTTAGCTAAGAAAATCGGTGACAAACCTTAGTGGTAGCCATCAAAATCCAAATATATAGGCACATATGTCAGCCACCAACTCACATTGTGGTTTATGCTGATTTCATCCATGACCACTGAACTGAAAAAAAAAAAAAAATTGTTATTTTTGAAATTTTGTTGAGGCTGCAGGCCATGGCCATAGCTCCCTACACTCACCCTAGATCCCATGGCAAGCCTCAATTTTTAACTGAACTTGACCATTCCATCATCATATTCATCCATTCCCTTCACCAAACTTACAACCATTGTCTCCATTAACCTTTTGCACAATGTATTTCCGTTATTATTACAATTATGTATCCCTACTGTGATTTGAATTTTTTTAGTAAAGTAAGATGTTTTATTTATATAGGTTTTAGTAAAGTAAAATGTTTTATTTATATATAATGGATCTCATCTTTGGGATTCTAGTGCATCAAAAAAAGACCGTACATCACATTTTAAATTAACAAAAAATAGGGCATATTCCCTTCATACCAACTTCAAACTATTATAGATTTGAAACGAAACCTGAGCACATAAAATTAATAGAGTTAATAGTTGTCCCCAAACTAGAACTTGATTAGATTTATTTGAAGACAATATATATATATGAAAAATCGATTCAAACTGAGGTCTCTAACTCTTCCACAATAGGAGGAAAAATTTACCTAGACCGAATCTGTTTAAATTTCGCGTCTAATTCAATCGTATTGTTCTTCAAACAAAAGAGCAAGCTGGGATCTAAATGCAAGCTTTTCTTTGTTAGGCATAAATCAGTCACAACCTACATCTCCCAAGGAGCAGTAACTTTAACCTAACACCTAAGTTCCACATCTCAGAAAGAAACCCTATTGAATACATATTAAATCATAGATTCCTAAAATTGTTTGACATCAAATGTCAAACTGGAAAATTCTTTGTTCACTGCATTTAGAAATAACAAATTGTCTCCCATGGTAACAAAAATGTCGTGATAATCTACAACAAAAAAATGTTGTACATAACACTATCTCCATGGCTCCAAATTTCTTCTTAATAGCAAAATTCAAGTCAAGAAATTATTGGTAGCTTGACATGTGCGGTCTATGAAGAAAAAAGAATCACATTGGTAACATTGCCTCCATTTTGATTCAATGGAACGTCATTCAATTATAATAACTATTGTGTAACTAATAAGTCAACTTGCCAGCTTCAAAAACGAGTTCAAACTTTTATATGCCCAAATACGATGGCTACTTGGACGAGGCAAAAATGTATACGCCAAGGAAAACTACTTGAGAATCTTAAAGCTCCATTTAGGGCATCAAGCGAAAATCATTAAAATTAAAACAAGATGCCTAGAGAGATAAATTTTAAAAGTCTGGCTGGTTCTCAATTCATCTAGAAGCATAAAAGTGTTACATCCAACGAAGTACTTTTAAGAAGTTTTAACATAGAAAGTCCCAACTTATAACAAAAATCACTTGTCTAAATTCTCCCTTGCTTCCAAAAGAAACGTCCTTAATATCATAAATCAAGCATGTTCAATCAAATACTGCATTACTATTGCAACCTATAGATATCTGATATAGCCAAGATCATGTGGCAAAGATGCCATCCAATGCATATAAATGAATCTCCATGTGATAAGGCATAATCTCTCCTTGTGCTCGGGCATAAGATATCCAAATAATAGATCTAGAGGCATATAGATATACTCCATCCTAGGCCGACTAATGCCTCTTGATAAATTTAAAAAGATTTTATCTTTCCTAACTCTTGATAAATTTAAGGTTGACATACATTTAGGCTAACCATAAAATTATAAATGTAATTGTTAAAAAAAAATGTAAAAATATACATTGATTTAATTTATAGATTATCATTAAATTACAAGATCATATCTAAAAATTATTAATTTAAATTCATTTAAACACAGATTTATTAAACATCAAAAGATCAAAGCATAAACATTTGTTTATTTAAAAATTTTGAAGTTTAAAATATTTAATCCAAATTATTTATTATTAAACGGTTTTGTTTTTTCGTATATATCTTTTTTTTTCATTTTAATTAATTAGCATGTGTGTTGTGACATACGACAATTATCTCCTTTTATATATTATTATGGATATATTTTTTATGATAGTAATAAAGTTTGATTTTTCTTAATCTCAAATCATTTATGTTATAACTTTGAATTTATTTTTTTATTTAATTTGTACACATTATATATGAGTTATAATGTGTATATGATTTCTTTATACAATTATACTTAAAAAAATTATAAACATTTAAATTATATTTACAACATGCTTTTTGTTTTTTTAAATTAATATAGAGTTATTTAAACTTCAAAAAAAAGGAAAAATTTGACATCTTGAGAGATATGATTCGATGCATGATAAATCTAAAGTTTAGATGTATCTATTATAATAATGATAAAACTATATTAAATTAAATCATGAAAATTGAATATTGTTTTATTATAAAACAAACAAACACATAAACTTATGTAAATTGCAAAGATGTAAATATAGATAATTTCTGTAAAATATCCATAATAATTAATTGGATATAGTCAAACTTGTACTATTGAAAGCTATATCACTTAGTAAATTAAATTATTTAGGACACTTTGCATAGTGAAAATGTTCCCAGACTAGTCATATGGCAAGACGTATCCAAGTTTCATTAATTTTTTAAGTTTTAATTCATTAAAATATATATCTTTTTTATTTTGAACATTAGGTTAAGCCTAATTTTTTATTTAAAATTTTATTATTTTATTAAGGTCACATGTGTCAACTCCATGTTGAACAAGAAATTATGCTTTTTCCTTATATTAAATTGTAAAAAATATACTTATAAGTCGAGCAAGGAAATTTTTTGGGGAGAAATTTGGCCAATTGGCTATTTTGCGTTTTTTTTTTCAAAAAATAAATTCTTTATTTGGTCATTTTTAGTCTCTAATATCACCTATATATACATAAAATGTGTTTTTTTATCATAATATTAGCCAAAATTTACAATTTCCAGTAATAACTTGTATGTTTCATATTCATTATTCTCTTACCTATCTATATATATGGTTTTTTCAATTCAAATACTTGCCTAAAATATCATAATTTAATATATTATAAGAATCATTAAAAGATACTAACTTACAACCTATCTTACTTTTTCTTAAATAATTAAGAAAAAAATAAACAGAAAAACAAACCCAAAATATAATAATAAATCATGGACAGGGAATTCGATCACTTGTATTTCTGCATAAGAATGAGCTAAAAGGAATGGTGTGATTAACATTGTTGTGGTTGAAGCTATGGTAATAGGGATGCCATTCTTAGATATTACATGGACTTGATTATAGAAATGGTGGATACATTAATTAATTTCACTAATAAAATTATGAACATTAGAGTTGAAATGGTGGATACATTAATTGATTTCTCAAATAAAATTAGAAACATTGGAGTTGAGTTCATGTGGTGTAATGCATATTGATTTAGTAAACATATTTATGCATTGATAAAATTACAAACATTGGAGTTGAGTTCATGTGGTGTAATGCATATTGATTTAGTAAAAATATTTATACATTGATTATTGGTAAAGGATCATTGGCATGTTGAAGATAAAAACATATATATATGCTTAATAAAACACTCGACATAGATGCAAGATTTGGTCGTGCATGTAAGAAAGAAGCATGACAAAACATGAAAGTCACTTTGGGGGGTTCGCATTACAAGTTGGTCATCCTTAACAAACATGTACGTTCGGTCCATCCAACAGACCAACAACGAAGTCAATGGTTGACTTCGTTGTTGGTTCGTTGGATGGACCGAACATACATGTTTTTTAAGCTCAGTGTTGCAAGTTTAGATGTACTAAGGCATACGTAAAAATAAACTTAGAAAACTTGTTTACAAACAAAAGATATGATTTTCCATTGTTAGAATGAAATGAGTATTACAACCTATGATTGTGGTTGAGAAATCATATTATTAAGTTAAAATAACATAGACTTATTTTAAGTTTATATCTGTTAAGCATTGAGAGGGATAAAAAGAAACTTAGATGCAAATCTTTTAATCCTTAAAAGATTTCAAATTAAAAATATCTATATTGGTATGTGTGTGTCTATAAATTATTTAATGCTTAGTATTATTTTCTTAAATGTTATTTTGTACATTACAAATACATTAATATACTTAAGTGAAGAATAGGTTTGTCGCCACCTTACCAACACCATACAAGAATCCACTGTATGACTATGTCAATAATATTGATAGCCACATTTGACAAATCCAATGCAGGGGAGGAGCATTCACACCAAGATTTGAGCATAGGTCATTGTAACAACCACTCCAAGTTGCCATTTAATCATTGGGTTTAGAGGTGCTCTATAGCCTAGTATGGGAGAGATGTTGTAATGTTTGTTCCTAAAAAAATAATAAAAAATAAAAATTTTAATTATCCACCAAAATAAAAGTAAAAAAAAACCTAATATGGGGGAGTTGTTGTTACAATAAAAATTTTAATTATCCGCAAAAAAAATGTTGGCCTTACACATGGTTTTATTGTACATAGTTTAGGATGGCCTTCTAAACAACCCATGTGCAAGACCTCCTAAACATCCCATGGTTTATTGTACATGGTTTAGGAGGGCATTGCAAATGGTTTTAAAACCATGTGCAAGGCATCCTAAAAAACCCATGGTTTTATTGTACATGGTTTAGGAGGGTCATGCAAATGGTTTTAAAACCATGTACAAGGCCTCCTAAACAACCCATGGTTTTATTGTATATGGTTTAGGAGGGCCTTGCACATGGTTTTAAAACCATGTATGGGGGAGATGTTTTGAATACTAGTATACTTTAATTTATGCAATACTTGACTAGGCTCCTATTGTACAAACACAAAATCAATAACATGGGAGACCATATACTTCCTAAGATAGCTTTTAATTCCAGCCAAAACCACCTAAGTCTCAAGCGAGGTTGGGATAAATATACTAGGGCCTGGTTAAACCACTAGGAGATCGACGAAACTGTTGCATTGCAAAATATTAATAACATTAAAGATATTGTTACTTCTAAGTTTAAAAAGAAATGATGGCATGAGAAATATTTAGAGGTTAAACGAAAAATTAAGATATTATAAGGAGGTCATCAACCATACTCTAGAAGATCAAAAATATATCTCTGTATTAACTAGTTCAAAGAAAAAAAAATATAGCCAAGATAAGGATGAACTCTCATGACCTCCATAGTGAATCAAGTTGTTGGACAGTTCCTAAAACACCATGGGTGGAAAGGATCTGCCATCTCTATGAGAATAGGAACATTTAAGATGAAAATCACTTCCTCTTAGAGTGTCATGTGTACACCCAAATTAGACCTCAGTTTCATAATCTTTGTTGCAATACCGACCTTCCTGGCCTTTTAACTTGTCAAAATTATAGTGAGCTTGGGGTGCTTCTCACCAAGCTCTTTGAGCATAGGAATACAATTTTAAAACAAACTAATTAATTTGGTTTCTTTAGGTCCGATAGACACAAGTTTGGTCTCAGTGGACGTTAACCATCACCATCTTCATCATCATCACTATAAAGGATAGCATATTAACATCATCGCAGATCCTCAGTTGAAGTTATATTTAGGATAGTATTAAAATGTATGTAATTTAGAGGTTTGAAACAATTCAATGTTTGCATTTAAGATAGTATTGCAAGGTTTTAAAATATGAGACTATGAAATATAACTATTAAAATATTTTTTTTTTAATAGTTAATAATTAAAAATGTATTTAAATAAGGTTTTTTTAATTATATTTTAAATAAGGTTTTTAAAATATAATTGAAAATATAGTAAACTTATGGAATTGTATAATATTATAATGTTTCGAAAAGTTTAATATTTTAATAATTATAATCTTTAAATAGTTATAATGTTTTAACAATTTAAATAGTAAAAATGTTCTTAAAAAATAAGGTTTTCAAAATATAATTGAAAATATATTCAGTTTGTGAGGAATAGTATAATATTATAATGTTTTAAAAAGTATAATTTTTTAATAATTATAATGTTTTAATAATTTAAATAGTAAAAATGTTTTTAAATAAGGTTTTTTCCAAATTTATTTTAAATAAGGTTTTTTTTTAAATATAATTGAAAATATAGTAAAATTGAAAAGTGTCATATTTGAAAATATACTGAATTTCATTAACATAATTCCATTAACATGTACAGTTTGTTTTTTCCTTGCATAGGTTTCTGTGTATGGTGTATTAATATTAATGCATAAATTTTAGTTTAGATTTCATAGCTCTTGTGATGTCCAATTTTGTCATCATTTTGGACCTATAATCATGCTATATTGTTGTCATTTTTGTCATTCCTAGTATGTCAAGCTCATATCTTTTATCATCCAAACACCAATATTGACTCAGGTTTCCATTTTTTATACTCGTACGCTTTCATTATAAGTTTTCATTGAATTATCATTTTTGTATGGCAAATTAACATTAAATTAACATTGCTAAATCCATTGGGCATATAGTTTTGTTGTCACAGACTATGGTTCTCATATAGATAATCATTCAGACTCTCATTTGTATGCGAAGGATCATTCAACCTTTCGTTCGCACCCCATAAATCATTTGTTATCATATTTGGGAGAATTGACAACGCAAATGAAGACGTGGGTTTTGTATCCCACCTGGCCCTTATGGTTCATGAGCTCTTGTTTAAGAAGATTCACGTTATAACTGACCCAAACCTCAAGCGCATCCACTGTCTAATGTCTAGGAAACCAACATGCACGATTTGGGAAAAATTACTTGTTTAGTTCAGTTCATAAATGGAGTTGTTTTCAGTCTTCAATACATTCTATTATTAGAGAGGTCGGCCACTGAAAGGGTCGACCCTCTCTCTCCATTTTAAAAACTTTATAAAGACGTAATGGGCTAAAAATCCTGCCAGCATATACTCTGTGATTTTCGTTCCTAGTTTATATAAAAAAAATTGCTCAGTTCTGTTATTGCGTTTTCTAGTTTATGATTGGCAACTGAACTTCGTAGGATCATCCATTGTCTCTTGAGAGGGCCCCTCAATGTCAACAACATTACTTGTGCATATATTTCAATTTCTTGCCATCGTACAGCTAAGTAATTTTGTTGTGCAAATCGTTTTCCTGTAAAACTGTTCAATTGTGGTTTGAATGTAATCGTATATCCCTATCAATACCATTTGCCGCATGCACCAAGATTTCAAATTGTCAAGACTCTCTTATGTGTTTTATTTGCATCCAGTTAGGTTTTGAATTTGTTCTTGTCTTGTATTTAGTTAAGATTGGAATTTGTTCTGAGTATGTCATGTTAAATTCATACTAATATATAGGGTGTTTGTAGTCACGGTTATACCTATTTGCGTTTTGATCCCACGTATTCATTATGCAATAGGATATATATTTTGATTTACATATCAGTAATATTGTTTCCATTAAATTCATAATATAACAGTTTATAATTTATTTCCATTCACTTTCACGAAATAGTAAAATCCTTCTTTTCATTACAAGTTCAGCTAAATGGCATAAGTGGTTAATAATTAATGGAGTAGTGTTGTCTTGTTTTCCATTGAACCTATAAATGTTCCTAAGCTTAGGATTTGTTTCAAGTTATCTTAGAAGAAAAGTGGTTTCATTTCTTTATTCTGTAAATTTTTTTATAAGCTTTTAGACCAGAATAGTTTTTTTGATATTTGTGACAGGTTGAAGATCCTTAAATAGGATTAGAAGTTTGTTGGTAGTATAGCTGAGATTATCCATAGTATTCCATGTTCTCAAGTAGACAGGAAGAAGTAGAATAGCTCTGAACATGTCCTTTTGATTTCTTATCAGTAGAATTGGGATTGTTAAATAACATTCCATATAACTCTGTTTCCGACAACATAACTAGGCTTCTATTTTAGGAAAATAAATGTTCTTTGCTTAACAGTTAAGTGGTAGATGCAATAATAGTTTACAATATTATCATAAACTTTGTTAAGTCTCAATTTGTTTTATTTATGAATCCGTTTAGTATTTCATTCCAGTATTCATTCAAGAGTTTAACCCGATGGCTTCTTCTGTTGCAAGCGTTTAACATCACTGTTGTTGATCGACCTGGTCGAGAGAACTTGGTAGAAGATTTTATCTCTCGTATTCAACATGATGACAGAGCTAGACCCGTTGATGATACTTTTCCCGATGAACATCTATTTGTTGTTTCTGTTCAAACTCCTTGGTTTGCAAACATTGCTAATTATTTAGCAACTAGGAAGTTAACAAACCACTTGTCCCCACGCGAGAAACGTCGAGTTATATTCCAGATTTATAACTACTCTTGGGTTGAAAATGACCTTTTTCATAGTGGCCCAGATCGTATTATCAGACGATGTGTACGAGAGGATGAGATGGCAAAAATCCTCCATCCATGCCATGATGGGCCATGTGGCGAACATTTTTCTGACAAGTGGACAACATACAAAGTGTTGCACTCTGGATATTAATGGCCAAGCATTTTCAAGGATGCTTCCAAGTATGTTAGAGGATGTGACATTTTCCAAAGAATGGGTAGACCTATGTCAGCTGACGAGATTCCCTTACAGCCTTGGGTTATGATTGAGCCTTTGAGAAATGGGCTCTTTATTTTGTAGGGCCAATCTTTCCCAAGTCTCGCAAAAAGAAGTACGTCTTAGTTTGCACAGATTATGTCACTAAATGGGTAGAAGCCAAAGCTTTGTTTCGATCCACAAAGAAATTTGTGGTAGAATTTATATATGAAGAAATATTCACCTAGTTTGGTGTGCCTAGGGAAATTGTCATTGACCAGGGGTCTTCATTCACCTCCAAATTGATGAAAGAAATTACTACAAAGTATGGCATCTGACATTGCATGTCCTTGGCATACCACCCACAGGCTAATGGCCAGGTAGAATCGACTAACAAAGTATTGAAAGCCATCTTAACCAAAACCATTCAGCTACATCATAAGGACAGGGTATATAGACTCCCAGAGGCCTTATGGGCTTATCGAATAACGTGGAGAAACACTACTAGACATACACCCTATGAGCTAGTATATGGGAAACAAGTTCTTTTACCTATTGATTCCAAGTAAAGACTTTTCGTATGGCTGTACAATTAGGCATGGATTTGGAAGAGGCACAGCAACAACGAATTTTACAGATTGATGATTTGGATGAGATTAGACATCATGCACTCCAAAGAACAATGTTAATACAAAATCAATGGAAGAAATGGCATGATAAATTTATTAAACAGAAGCATATTAACACCGGGGATTGGGCATTACTATTTGATTCAAGGTATAAAAATTTGAAAGGAAAATTAACTACCCATTGGATGGGTCCATATGAGGTAGTTACAACTTTTGATAATGGGTGAGTAGAAATTAAGACAATTGATGATTCACATATCTCTTTTATTGTTAATGGGCATAGACTAAGGCTCTATCATAAGCCAATTTCTAAACAAATTTTTTTGCAGGATATTTCACAACGAGAGGCAATGGAGCTGGTAGAAGGGGAAGTTTCTTCTCCCTCTTCTAGTTCTTGATTTGAATTTGAGTTATTTCTATTTGTATATATGTATATATTTCCTTTTTAATAATAAGAACCATTCTTGAATATTAACTCATCTTTCTTGCCACATGAAATATTCTTACAATTAAACCTATCGAGCTTCATTCGCTAGAAAGGGAAGTATCTTATAAATTTTGAAATACTACTTCCTTGGTTATTTGATGATTGCATCCATAAACTAAAATTGTGAAAAGAAATTCCTGTCATTCTAGCACTAGTCTTTCATGGTTCTATGTGTTTGTAAACTTTCCAGATATCTTTCAGTGTCTCTTTTTCCTTACATAAGATTGATAACTAATTTTCATGTTCTTCATTTGAAGTTCAGAAGGAATTAGTACATATTAACCTAGCTATCGAGTTAGTACTTGGGGAAATCCTTCTGAATAGTCATAGGAGAGGACTTTGAGATATTACCTTTGAGAAACACCGTTGTGATCATTTAAGGGAGGAAATCTTGGCCTGATAGGAGTCTTTATTATTATTATATTTTGGCTCCACCAACCACATATTGATATAATCATCCATATGTATTATCGATTCATAAGTATCTTTTGCGCATCTGACTCTATGAGCTAAAAAGAAAAAGAAAAAAGGAAACTAGTTGTCCTTTAAACCCATATACCATCCCAATCCGTAATAGGTTTTCAGAGATGATCCCCATCCACTCAATCATAGGCAGTAAAGTGTTGAAAATCAATAGGGAGTGGAAGTCTGGGACAAGAGCCTCTGATATAAAAAGGGTTCAAGAGGCTAACCCACTGAAGTACTAAACAGGCTCACTAGAAGCGGGTACCAGCCCATGGTATGACCAGGTAAACTCGACGGGGTACTGAACATGCCTGACTGGTAGAGGGGAATATGCCTGGAAAATGACAAACTAGTTGAAATTTTTTTGTGTCAATCTATATATGAGTCTATTTCGTGTTATAATTTCTATGGGTCTAATTGAAAAAGAATATATATGGCTAAACGTAAGTAAATAAATTTCATCATTTGGCCATGGGAGAATAGCCTCAACGCTACCTTAAGGCTAGTTGTCCAATCTTCATGTGATCAAAGATATTTATATTTCTAGGTGGGGCCATATGTTAACCATCTCCAGGGCCTTAAGTGTGAAATGTGGTTGGATTGCTCTAGGCATTGTGATTCTTGTGCAATAGGGAGATATGACTAAGTTTTTATGGATGTCAATAAGTAAGGAAAGTTAAAATTAGTTATTGTAATCTCATCATTAATATATGGGTCACTGTGTTTTTATCTGAAAGTTTATGATATAAAAAACATAAGGTTTTCTTGTTATGAATCAAACTAACTAGGAATTGTTTTTATTTTTTGCTCACTTGTGAATTAATCAAGGTCTTTGTCTTAAAGGATCTTATGAAGTAATTTTGTTTCTACAGGAAAGACACAAGTAACGGATGAGAATACCAAAGTTTTTTGGTTCATATCAATAAAAAGGAGGACAAGTTCAAGGGACTCATCAGCTAGATTGTTTCAAGAGGAAGTAGGTGTATGATAACTCAGCAACTCGAATGCCCAGCTACTGGACCACTCTTCCAATACAGAGTTTGAAGCAATACTGAAAGCATCCTTGTCTTCACCTAGTTTCTTTGATCCACTTACATTAATCTCATTTCTGGAGCAGTCACAAAAGCAAAAAATTTCATGTATGCAAGCTTAAAAAAGGATCTTATCCACATCTCATAAATATTCTACACAATCAAAAGTTAGGAAGCATATTCTGCCAGAAGTCAAAGGCCTTTTAAGAGAAGGATTGAATGAATTTATGAAATAATGAAGTGTCAAATGAAGATCTAAATGAAACTATAACCATGTAACAACACTGCTAAATATACCAAGGTAGACAGTTTTCAAAGTTTGATTATGGAATGACAAATCTAATTGATAATCATATCAGAAATAATCAGTCATCTCTGCACCTGTGGAAGAATTACAATATTTTATATGTTTGTCATTCTCTATTCATAGTGACTTCACAAACAGTTGGCTAATCCAGATATTTTCACATAAACATAGTCTTCAAATTTTTTTGCATAATTATTCTCTCTTGTCCATACAATTTCATTCCTTATTTCAATCTAAATTAATTCGTATGTAGTGGGGTTATCATTTATTTATTTATTTATTTTTATCCAACTAAGGTCATCATGATTTTTAATAAGCCTCTACGATTCCATGATGATGAATATTTTCTCTCTTCAACCTGCCCAAAGTTTATAAATTTGGACATTGGTTGAAGAGTTGATATAACTATTATAATTTCATCAAACGCATCTTCTCTTATTATGATCTATGATTTAAATTCAAATGATGATTTGATCATCCAAGCGTTTCGGATTCTAGCCTTTGGTTATTCAACCATCCATTCTGACCCTATTTTAGAACTGATTATGTCTTCATATTCTCATTCCATTTGCACCTGCTCTCCTCCTTTCGTCACCCTCCTTCCGACTACATCCCTTGTTTCACTTTCCTTTGTCAATATGCATACCCATCATGAACCCGAAAACTACCAAGATTTTCTTCAGATCCCCGAGTTTCGTGTGTGTCACGAACTGTTCCTCCAAGCAGGTTGGGGTTTGTTTCTTCACCTCTTCCAAGGCCATGATGATGAGATTTCGTTGATGTTTTCCAAGGGATTTGATGGCAAGATGGCTCGGGTTGGTTTTCTTGTGTTTCTAGTAACTGAAGAGTCTATAGCAGTGGCTACGAAGCTTCCTCGGAAGGGTGCTTGGTGGCATAGACACATTTCCCTTCCTCGATCAACGTTTGATTTCACCTTCAAGCAAAACTATCACAATGTTTCAGGCACCAGAGGATTCCACCGAGAGTGGGTTAAGCCATAGTATTTGGACCCCTTAGCCGTTATCATCCACCTCATCACTTGTGAAGGTAATTTTACAGTCTTCAAGGCTTGTCATCTCCAATTGTTAGCTCATTTTGTCCTTAATTAGACTATCAATTTTCCATTTTATTTCCTGCGAAGTCTGGTAACCTATATCACCATGGTCTCATCAAGATTTTAATTATCCATCAACTAAAGGAAAGAGGGAAAACTTGCAAGAATTTCATGTTTGTAGTTTCGAATCCACATTTGGATAAGAAGCCCCATGTTAAAGCTTCTTCCTCTAAAAAATGCCTTCAGTCTCATACTGATGATGGTGAACCTAGGTAGACCTATGCCCAAGTAAAGAGAGAACCTAAGTCTTTGCAATTTGTTGAGTCTCTCTTGGGAACAAAGCAGCTTATCCTCTCTTCTTCCTCTTCTGATCCTATCCATAAAGACATGACAACTGAGCTTCCACTCTTCTCACAGATACCCACTAAGCGTAGAGGGCCGAATCATGTTCATCCCATCATTCAGATAGCCAATCCAGACAATCCTAACGCTCAACCAAACAAACCTACCCTTGATGCATTTACCCCTGTATTGCATGTTACCTCTGCTAGTTTTCCTGAAGTTTCCATTCCTGGACTTTCTCCTACTCTCCCTCTATCCAAGGATCGTGCAAAACCAACCCACCTTTGGTAACCCTGAAACACTTTCAAAAAGGTTGGGTTCTCATAAGAATGTCGAACATCCTACCCAAGCAATTACTCCAAGCCACTAGACAATGGATCATTTAACAAAATAAGTGGCACGATTGACAAATCAAAATGAAATATATGTTGGCTTAATTACTAAGCTTTGTTAAGAGAATGTGGAATTACGTCTTCAGGTGAAAAGTGTTGAAGAGATTAATAAAGACATTACATCTTCTCATGACTCTCTCTAGACGAGATATGGTACCTTACAGGCTCAATCCAGGAGGTCTAAACCCAAGTCTACTTCCTTCTCCTCGAAGCCAAGGCAGTTGTTGTCACAACTCAGCCTTCTTCCTGATTTCCTTTTCTTTTTGCTCAGTGGGACTTGGCATATCCTTAGTTTGGGGGTGTGTTAATGTCCAATTTTGTCATCATTTTGGACCTATAATCATGCTATACTGGTGTCATTTTTGTCATTCCTAGTATATCAAGCTCATATATTTTATCATTCAGACACCAGTTTTCACTCAGGTATCCATTTTTGATACTCGTACGATTTCCTTATAATTTTTCATTGAATTGTCATTTTTTATGGAAAATTAACATTGCTAAATCCATTGGGAATATAGTTTTGTTGTTACAAACTATGGTTCTCATATAGACAATCATTCAGACTATCATTTGTATGTGGAGGATCATTCAACCTTTTGTTTGCACCCTAGAAATCGTTTGTTAGCATATTTGGGAGCATTGAAGATGCAAATGAAGACGTGGGTTTTGTAGCCCACCTGACCCTTATGGTTCGTGAGATCCTTCTTGAGAAGATTCATGTTATAACTAGCCCAAATCTCTAGTGCATCCACTATCTAATGTGTAGGTAACCACCATGCACGATTTGGGGAAAAATGGCTTGTTTAGTTCAGTTCATAAATGGAGTTGTTTTCAATCCTTAATACATTCTATTATTAGAGAGGCCGACAACTGAAAGGGTTGACCCTCTCTCTCCATTGTAAAAACTATATAAAGACGTAATGGGATGTGAAAAATCCTGTCGGCATATACTCTATGATTTTCATTCCCAGTTTATATAAAAACTTTTTCTCAGTTCTGTTATTGTGTTTTCCAGTTTATGAATGCTAACTGAACTTCATAGGATCATCCACTGTCTCTTGAGAGGGACCCTCAATGATAGCATCATTGCCTGTGCATATATTTCGATTTCTTTCCATCGTACAACTAAGTAATTTTGTTGTGCAAATCGTTTTCTTGTAAAAATTGTTCAATTGTGGTGTGAATGTAATCGTATATCCCTATCAATACCATAAGTTGCATGCACCAAGCTTTTAGACTGTCAATATTGTCTTATGCGTTTTATCTGCATCCATCTAGGGTTTGAATTCGTTCTTGTCTTGTATTTAGTCAAGATTGGAATTTGTTCTGAGTATGTCATGTTAAATTCATACTAATATATAGGTTGTTTGTAGCCACAGTTATACCTATTTGCGTTATAATCCCACGTAGTCACTGTGCAATAGGATATATATTTCGATTTACATATCAATAATATTGTTGCCATTAAATCCATAATATAGCAGTTTATAATTTATTTCCATTCACTTTCACGAAATAGTAAAAGATTGTTTTTCATTAGAAGTTCAGCTAAATGGCATAAGTGGTTAATAATTAATGGAGTAGTGTTGTCTTGTTTTCCATTGAATCTAGATCTGTTCCTAATCTTAAGATTTGTTTCAAGTTATCTTAGAAGAAAAGTGGTTTCATTTCGTTATTGTGTAAGTTTGTTTATAAGCTTTTAGACCAAAATAGTTTTTTTGATATTTGTGACAGGTTGAAGATCCTTAAATAGGATTAGAAGTTTGTTGGTAGTATAGCTGAGATTCTCCATAGTATTCCATGTTCTCAAGTAGACAGACAGAAGTAGAATAACTATGAACATGTCCTTTTGATTTCTTATCAGTAGAATTGGGATTGTTAAATAACATTTCATATAACTCTGTTTCCAACGATATAACTAGGCTTCTATTTCAAGAAAATAAATGTTCTTTGCTTAACAGTTAAGTGGAATATGCAATAATAGTTTACAATATTATCATAAACTTTGTTATGTCTCAATTTGTTTTTTTAATTTCTGAATCGGTTTAGTATTTCATTCCCACACTGCATTCAAGTTTTTAATTAGTCCTTTACTTTTATTTTACATCGCACTCTGATTTGGTTTAATTCCACCGTTTCAAGATCTTTCAATTCTGGAGATCGAATAGATTAGGATCTAGTTTCAATCCAAGTTTAATAAACTCGTATGTGTTTAATATAGATGCGTTATTTTTCAATATTTAAGAGTTTTCATAACTCTGTTGAACACATGTTTGTTTCTCAAGTTCTAGATTAGTTTCATTACACTTTCATGGTTTCCTTAAGAATATAGTTTGATTTGCAGTAGAGGTAGTGTAAGAACATCTTGTTTTTTGCTGTAGGATTTTATTACAAATTGATATTGACTTCAGTCATTTAAGTTCTTTTCTTATACTTAGTTTAATTTTCTTTTCTTGTAGTTAATGTTTTATAAATTAGTTTGAAGCATTGAGAGGAGATCATTTGATGATTGATAGGAATTTGCATGAGTTAGATAGATGTTTCATGCTTCACTTCTAAGTAGTCATTAGATATTAAATAACTTAGGATTTGTACTTTTGTTAATCATCATTTCAATTCAAGTACTATAGCTATATTTTGAGTATCATTTCCTTATGAATGAAGAATATATTGCAATGTTTACAATCACTTGTAACTGGACACTTTTTAGCTTACATCTCTTTGTAGAGGTTAAATTAGATTTACTTCCATTCAGTTTCCTTGTTACCTCTGAAATTCATTTCAATACATTTTCTCCAGTCCCTGCCACATTTGATACATATCCTCAAAATCCTCAAGGGGAATGGAATTAGGTAGTTTAGATTAGTTTAAGTATTCGTTAAATGCATGAATAGTATAACTATTGAATTCCTTAGGCTTATTAAGCAGGTGTAACCTTGCTTCAGATAATACAATTTCTTGTCCTCATATAGTTAGTTGTAAGCTGAACCATTTCATTAATAGGTTTTGGAACTTGTTCATAGTCTTTCTAATTCCTAGACTAGAGTCTGAATAATCGATTAGTAGGTTCCATTTTCATAAGAGTGGTTCGCTTTCGATCAAGTCTTGTTTCTTAGGATATTATTGTTTTTATCTCTTCAATTATTGTTCATAGAGTAAAGTAGTATATATTGATACTACTCTAATCTATTGGTTCGGTTACGTCTAATCAGCTTAGTAGTTGTATTTTTGAAGTTTGACTTGGTTTTTCATTTTGAAATATCTTTCGATCTTTTCATTATTAAACATTTCTAAGGCAGGTCGACCCAATATTTTAGATACCCTTCTACCTTAGCATATATTTTGTGTCAACTCCAAGTTTACAAACCCTGGTCGATAAATTAAATATTTGGTGAATTCATTAAGAGAATAAAACACCCAACAACTCTATAAATTTCAGTGTAGCTGCTAATGCATGGATGCATAGATTTTAGTGTAGATTTCATGGATGCATAAATTTTAGTGTAGATTTCATGGATGCATAAATTTCAGTGTAGATGTTAATGCAACATTTTTTATACAGAGTCTGTACTAAAAATGGAAGATGTGCATGTGAAATATGCTATGAGACAAATAAGAGAAGAACAAAAAAAATGAAATGTAGAACAACAAAGAGAATGTCAAGGAAGAAAATATAACGAAATGAAAACAAAATAAGGAGAAGAAGAAAGGAAACGAAAAGCAGATCAACAAAAATAATATCGAAAAAACAAAGTTAGACTAAATGACATCAGAAGAACGAGAAGAAGAAAGGAAACAAAATACAAAATGACAATAAGAATATCGAAAAAGAAAGTTAGATGAATTGACAACAAAAGAACGAGAAGAGCAAAGAAAATGAAACATTGACTGACAAAGAGCATATCGAGAAACAAAGTTGAAGCAATTGGAAGAACAAAGAAATCAATTTGTAGAACAACAAAGAAGCCAAAATGTAGAATAACAAATCAATTATTCAACCAATATACCCGTAGAACCAACTGTAGGAGATGCTCAACGTGTAATGGTCACAGAGCGACATGATGCTGACATGGTCCAATTTCAAGCAGTTCCAATTACTAATATGGTATGAGTTACAACAGTTCCAATTACTAATATGGTTTAGTTTTAAGCAGTTCCAATTTTCGATTTGGTGTCTTTAGATTTCTTAGTCAAATAAGTTTATTTTGCATCAATTTACTTGATGTCAGAATCTACAGCCAAAAATTCCATGATGTTTCCCTACTTCTCTTGCAAATGTAGTCAAAATATTTTGGGATGTAAATCCTTATAAGAGACCGGAGATGGATGAGGTGGTTAAAATGTTAGAGAATATAGATACCAATAAAGGCGTAGGAATGATCCCTCTTGATCAACCTTAGGGTAGTTTCTTCTTTTTCAAGCACCGTGGTCCTTAACTTATCTTCTTAGAAACAAGTTAGAAAAAATTAGTATGGAATTTACAACAAATATATGGCATGTCATTTACAACAAATATATGGTATGACATTTACAACAATATATCAACTTAAAGACTTGGAAGGTCTACAATTTCAACCTCCCTTCTCATATGATCGATATGAGAAGATGTCAAAACTACTAGGTGTGAAGATAAGAAAAAATGAAGAAGATAGATTGAGAATGATATATTTGTTTTCAACTTAACATATTCCTTACAATATGATAATTGTCAAATATATATAATTACATAATGATGATCAAACTCCAGTTTTGTGTCACCTCCCACGACTTGGACCAGCTTAGATCCAAATCCTAGGCTCTATCAAGCGCCGAGAGGGATTAAATCTCTCTAGGTGCAAACCTCTTCTCAGGTATTGCACTCAAGAAGATATTCGAGGAGATGTTTGCATTTCAAGAGATTTGATCCCTCTCAATACTTGATAGAACCTAGAATTTGGATCTAAACTGGTAATCAAACAAACATTTTTATATTTTAATTTGTAAGCACTTATATTATACATTTCATTTGGTGAATGTCATTATTTTTCATTCAAATATTATAATGATATGACTTATACTACATGTAAAGTTATCATTAAACACAAACATGAGACATCAATGCCATTTGAAATTATAAAATGCATCTTACTTTTCTCATTCCAAAGACAACAACGAAATCAATTTTCATTGGTAAAGAATGTTGAAGCATTGTGTACCTGATATTTAATAATAAGAAGTGAGTAATATACAATTAATGAAATTGAGTGTCTCCCCACTAATATATGAATATATGGGATTATATAATTGTTATTTGTTGGATTAAAATAATTAGTGACAATTATATATTAAAAGGTTGATAAACCCTATAGATTAGGATCCTTTATTGGTTATGGAGCAATACCAAAACCTATTTTTGGATGCTTAATAGCTATATTTTTTTTAGATGTAAGGAAACGGGTGAAAGGACTAAGACTTAAAAGGTACCTTGCAAAAGTGGAAGTATTCCCCCTTACATACCACTAGTGGGTTGTTTTAGATGACATTGTTTTTGTTGAGTAATGGTGATGAGTCAACTCACATATGTGAATAACATTTAACGATGGATATTCTCATTACCAGTTTGAAAACTAAGTTAGGATAGGTTTTTCCATCTTATGAAAAAAACATAACATCCTTTAAACTTTAGACCCATCACTTTTGAAATTAAGATAGCCAACTAATTTATTATTTTTTAAACACTTTTTTTTATTTACTTTATATACATTGATGTCCATACTAAACATTAATTTAGAATTGGCTTAATAATGAGTCAAAACAAACAATTAAGGATGAAAACCACTTTCAAATGGTTAAAGTTTCTCGAAAATAACCTAGGAAAGAGCTTCTAAGTAGTGATGAAGAATTCAAGGATTAGTCTTGCTTTCAATTTGATGGTATTTATTTAACTCTTCCATTATCAGAGTTGTAAAAATAGTTGTATTTAAATTGATGATAATAATCTAAGTACATATTTTATTAAAAAATTTATATTTTTCTTCCATTTTTTTACAATGTTAAAAATTAACCAACTACTAAATAAATTGATTGTTATTTTAATTAAAAAATAACAATAAGTATATTTTGTAATCCTAAATGAAGGTTTTAGATATGTGTATGAAGTCCAATTTTGACTTGAAATGACGAAATCAAATTATTTAAATGATGTAAATATGTTAGTATGGATTCCTAGTGTGAAGCTCAAGGTCAAGGTTCGACTAGTGAATGACTAGGCATGTATAATGTAAATATTTATATATTGACCATGTGGTTGGCTTGTCATACTAATTCAAAAGCTATTTAAATATTATGTTGGAAAAATAATAAAATGATCCAAGATGGTTGTGTAAAGAGCACTAGAGGGGATATGATTCCGCTAGAGGGGAAGACGAAGGGGGGGCCTATGGGAGTCAAGTCATTTACTGCCAAATGTAAACCTATAACTCATCCATTTGCTACCATGTTCCTTAAATGAACCAATTACTTCATTTTGACTTTTAAATCCAATTATTGAATTCGTATATGAGGCTGGTGAGGAAAGTGATGCAGAAGCATCTAGCTCGAAGTTCATTAACTGATGAATAATCTTAGCATCTAGCTTGAAGTTCATTTACTAATGAGTCAGCTTGCCTTGTAATCAAGTTCTATATGGATAGGTTTCAATGACAAGTAGATAGAATTATTTTTAAATTTGTAATAAGTTGCAATTTTCCCTTTGTTCTCCTTGATCCATGCGTGGATTTCTCAAGGATTGATCTTTGTCGATAGGGTTTTCTCTTATTAGGTCCTCGGGTCCAACTTAGTTGGATCTGACAGGTTTTCAAAATGTTATAAATTAATTTGAATGTAATAGATCTATAGAGAAGGAGGGAGTGTGCACAGAAGGAGTGAATAAGTTGAATTCTCTGTGTTTGAAATTCTGATAAAGTTGAATAAAGAACATAGGATTACATTCTGTGTGTATTTTGATGGGTTCCTAGTTTTATATAAATCTATAGAGATATGAATTCATAATGTATTCACTCCATATAATTATGTGTATAAATTCTTTAGTTTCTGAATTACAGAGAAATTGATCCTTTCAGTGAGCAATTTGGCGAGCTACGAAGATAGATCTCAGAGAAGATCGAACAGTGAAGAAATATCGTGAAGAAAATCAATGGTTACAATATGTTTCGCATCTCAGATCAACAGGCGAGAACTAATCCGCAAGAATCGATGGTGCGGAAGACTTCGAAATTGCGGAAATCGGGAACATGGAAATTGCGGGAAATCAGTTTTTCGATAAGTCAAGTTCTGCAACCCACATGCGGGATAGACCGTTGCGGCCACAATTAGTTGTGGAAGTTCAATTTAAAAAAATAAAAGTTGTAAAGCTGCATCCCGCAATCCACAGTGTTAAGAAAAAAGATTGTTGCGGAAACAGAGTTGTGAAACGACGAAATTGCGGAGAACCTGCGTTAAAGGTTAGAAAGAATATTTCAATCGGGAATTCAACTTGTAAATTGAAGTCTTGGATCTAGTTGGTATTTGAGGCCATCAATTGTGGTATCAGATCCAGACAAATATTCTGCATAGTAGCTCAGTTGATTAGTTGATTTTGTGAAGAAATATGCCACCAAGAAGGGGACGCATACATGGAGTTCCTATAGGATGTGGTTGAGGAAGACAACCTGTAGAAACAGAAATGGAAAGAAATGTGAGAATATTGGAAAAAAGATTAGAAGCTATGGAAAGAAAGAATAATTCAAACAATTTATATGAAAGTGATGAAGAAGCCAAATCTAAATCCTCTGAGGAGAAGAAGAAGATCCCGATGAAGTTAAAATCTTGAAGATGTTGATGAAAATCAGTGGCATACCAAGAATAGAAGTACCTATGTATTTAGGTAACTTAAATGTTGAAGAACTTATGGATTGGATTAATTCCCTGAGTAAATACTTTGATTTTGAAGAGATAGAAGACAAGAAGAAAGTAAGATATGCAGCTACCAGATTGAAGGGACATGCAACTATCTGGTGGGATGAGCTCCAGATCCAGTGAGAAAGAAGAGGTAAGAAAAAAATTAACTCTTGGGATAAGATGTTTTATAAGATTAAAAGTCAATTTATGCCTAAGGATTATCAATTAAATATTCTTAGACAATTACATAGCCTTAAACACAAGGCTATGACAGTAAAGGAATATATAGAATAGTTTTTTAGACTGAATATTAGATCTGGACACACAGAAGGAGATCTAGAAAGAGTAGCTAGGTATATCAATGGGTTGAGATTTGATATACAAGATCAACTCAGTCTATTAAATTTGAAAACTATAGAAGATTCATATCGGGTAGCTTTAAAGATAGAAGAGAAATTGCTCAGAAAGCAAAACCAGAGGAACAGATGAAAGAACATGGTAAGAGGAAGAGGTGTTCCAAATAGAGGAGGCAGAACTTCTAAAGATGAAGATAAAAGTTCTAGTAGTAGCATTCAATCATTCTAAAGAGGAGGATTCAAAGGAGGTAGAGGAAGATGTAGAAATAGAGAAGCAAGATGTTATACTTGTGGAGAGATTGGACATATGTATTGGGATTGTCCAAGAAATAAATCTATAGGTCAGAGAAATGTGAATGTTACAGAGGCTCAGGAAGAATCAAAAGAAGAAACAAAGGTGAATAATCCTCCAGAGGATGGAGAGGCTCTTATTTTGAAGAGATTCTTGGTGAAGACAGAGAAATAGGTACATGAACCAGTTCAAAGGAAAAGTCTGTTCAAAACAAGGTGTAAGTCACAAGGTAAGTGTTGTAAAATGGTTGATAGTGGTAGTACTGATAATTTGGTTTCCACAGAGATGGTAGAGAAGTTGGGATTGAAGAAGATGAAGCATCCCACTCCTTACAAAGTGTCATGGTTACAAAAAGGACATCAGCTGTTGGTGAATGAGAAGTGTAATGTGGAGTTCCATATTGGTACTTACAAGGATGAAATATTGTGTGACATAATCCCTATGGATGTGTGCCATATACTCTTAGGGAGGCCATGGCAGTATGACAGAAAATTTGTTCATGATGGGAGGAAGAATACTTATTCTCTGGAGAACGATGAGAAGAGACATACCTTGTCACCCTTGGAAGATGAAGCAGTTCAAGGAAATTCGGGATCAAGTATTCTACTGATGTTTGGAAAAGAACTGTTACAGGAAGTTCAGAAAGAAAAGGATCTACATTTTTCTCTTATTAGTAAGCCAAAGGTAATTTTAACTTGTACATATTTAGATGATTTGCAAGATGAAGTTAAAACTTTGCTTGATGAGTATGCTTACATTATTGTGTATGGATTTCCAAATGAATTACCTCCTATAAGAAGTATTAGTCATCACATTGAATTAATACCTGGTGCATGTTTACCTAACAAAGAAACATACAGATTAACCCCTCTAGAAAATGAAGAAATCAAACAGCAAGTACAGGAGCTGTTGGAGAAGGGATTGGTGAAAGAGAGCTCGAGTCCTTGTGCTGTACCCACTGTGCTAAGTCCAAAGAAATATGATGTATTGACTCCAGGGAAATCAACAATATCACTATCAGGTATAGATTTCCTTTACCCAGAATTGATGATCTGATGGACTATTTAAGTGGTTCAAAATATTTTTCCAAAATAGATTTGAAAAGTGGATATCATCATATTAGAATAAGGAAAGGGGATGAATGGAAAACACCATTTAAAACTAATGATGGTATATATGAGTGGTTAGTGATGCCATTTGGGCTTACCAATGCACCCAGTACTTTCATGAGATTGATGAATGAGATTCTGAAAGAATTTACTGGAAAATGTGTGATAGTATATCTAGATGACATCCTGATTTTTAGTCAGAATAGAGAATAGCATTTAAGGCACCTTAAGTTGGTGTTGAGGAATTTGAAGAAGGAGAATTTGCTAATAAATTTGAAGAAGTGTAGCTTCCTAAAAAAAGAATTGGTCTACTTGGGGTTCATGGTTTCAGAAGAAGGACTGAAAATGAATTTTGATAAAGTGCAAGCAATTTTAAATTGGCCAGTTCTGAGGAATGCTTATGAGGTAAGAAGTTTTCATTTACTTGCTAGTTTCTATAAGAATTTCATTAAGAATTTCAGTCAGATTTGTGCACCTTTGATATATACTTTCAGAGGAAGTAAACAACCTTTCCAATGGACCAAAGCAACTGATAGAAATTTTAAACTATTGAAGAAGAAAATAACTAAGAAGCCTATTTTGGATTTTCCCAGTTTTGATAAAGTGTTTCAAGTGGAGACAGATGCCAGTGGAGCAGCAGTGCGAGCAGTTTTAAGTCAAGAATAGAGACCAATGGCATATTTCAGTGAAAAGTTGAATGAAGCTAAACAAAATTACTCTTTGTATGATAAAGAATTATATGTTTTTGTGCAAGCTCTTAAAAAGCGGAGACATTATTTAATGCCTAGGGATTTTGTTTTGTATTCTGACAATCATGCTTTGTAGTTCATCAACAGCTAGACTAAATTAAATTAGAGGCATGCTAAATGGGGAGAATTTTCGCAGAACTTTACTTTCGTTATCAAACATACAAGTGGTAAGTCTAATAAAGTTGTTGATTCTTTCAGTAGGATAAGTTTGGTAATGCAGGAAGTTAAGGTCACTACTTTGGGATTTGGAAATTTGAATGCTATGTATAAAGAGGATGTAGATTTCAAGGATATTAATGTTTCCCGTGAAAATCCATTTATCCATAATAGAATCCAGTGGTTAGATTATATGCTACAGGAAGGATTGTTGTTCAAAGACAGTAAGTTGTGTATTCCAAGATGTTCAATGAGGGAAAATTTAATTCAAGAAAAAAACAGTGGGGGTCTCTCATGACATTTTGGGCAAGACAAGACTTTTTCTTTGGTGAGTAATTTTTATTTTTTGCCAAAGATGCAGCATGATGTGAAGAAATTTGTTGAAGGGTGTAGAGTCTGTCAACATACAAAAGGGAGAAGTCAGAACATAGGATTGTATCAACCATTACCTATTCCAGCTAGGCCTTGGGATTCAATGGGCATGGATTTTGTTTTAGGTTTACCTAGAACTTAGAGAGGGCATGATTCAATTTATGTTGTAGTAGATATATTTTCCAAAATGGCTCATTTCATTGCATGCTAAAAGACTAATGATGCAACAAACATTGCTAATCTATTCTTTCCAGAAATTGTAAAGTTGCATGGTTTGCCTATGAGTATTGTGTCTGACAGAGATGCAAAATTTGTTGGTCATTTTTGGAGAACTCTATGGAAGAAATTGGGGACTAATCTCAGTTTTAGTTCTGGTTATCATCCTCAGAACGATGGACAGACTGAAGTGGTAAATATAAGATTGGGAGATATACTGAGAAGTCTGATGTATGAACATCCAAAACAATGGGACTTAGCTTTAGCTCATGCTGAGTTCGCATACAATGATTCACCCAATAGAAGTACATGTATGAGTCATTTTCAAATTGTCTATGGGATGCATCCAAGAGGTGTATATGAACTTAGAGATTTGGGAAAACATGAAAAGAGAAGTGTAGAGGGTGAATACTTTTCAGTTAGTATGCATGAGCTACAAGAAAAAATAAATAAGAGATTACATGAAAGTGCGGAGAAGTATAAACAGAGAGCAGACCTAAAGAGAAGAGACGGTGAATTTTCAGATTGGAGATTTAGTGATGGCCTATATTTAAAAGGAAAGGTTCCCTAAAGGAACTTATAATAAGTTGAAGCTTAAAAAGATTGGACCTTGTAAAGTTTTAAGGAAGTTTTCTGCAAATGCTTATGAAATTGAGCTTCCTTTTGACCTTCAGATTTCACCAATTTTTAATGTTTCAAATTTGTATCCTTTTAGAGATGAAGGTATCCAACCAGATGGTGAAACTTCATATAGAGATGATCCAGCTATATATTGGCAAGGACAAATTCCACAAAAAGAACAACCTCATATTGAATCTATCCTTGACAAAAGAATCTTAAGGAAGATCAAGAACAAAACCTTCTTTCAATACCTGGTCAAATGGAGAAATCATCCTACTGAAGATGCAACCTGGATGACAGAACAAGAAATTTCCAAGTACAATGTATTGCCTAAAGACTTAATGGAAAATTATTTTCTTCCCCAGGAGTACGATGCAAGAGCATCCAGCTCTAAGTTCATTAACTAATGAATCAACTTAGCATCCATCTCTAAGTTCATTTACTAATGAGTTAGCTTGCCTTGTAATCAAGTTCTATATGGATAGGGTTCCATGACAAGTAGATAGAACTAGTTTTTAATTTGTAATAAGTGGCAATTTTTCCCTTGTTCTCCTTGATCCCTCTGTGGATTTCTCAAGGATTGATCTTTGTCGATAGGTTTTTCTTTTATTAGGTCCTCGGGTCCAACTTAGTTGGATATGACAGGTTTTCTAAGTGCTATAAATTAATTTGAATGTAATAGATCTATAGAGAAGGAGGAAGTGTGCACAGAAGGAGTGAATAAGTTGAATTCTCTGTGTTTGAAATTTCGATCAAGTTGAATACAGAACAGAGGATTACATTCTGTGTGAATTTTGATGGATTCTTGGTTTTATATAAATCTATAGAGTTATGTATTCATCCTGCATTCACTCCATATAATTCTGTGTATAAATTCTTTAGTTTCCGAATTGCAGAGAAATTGATCCTTTCGGTGATCAATTTAGCGAGCTATGAAGATAGATCTCAAAGAAGATCAAACGACAAAGAAATATCACGATAGAAATCAACAGTAACAATATGTTCCACACATGGAGAAAAATCAATGGGAGAGAACTAATCCACAAGAATCAACGGTGCAAAAGACTTCGAAATTGCGGAAATCGGGAACATGGAAATTGTGGGAACTCAGCTTTCGATAAGTCAAGTTCTGCAACCCGCATGCAGGATAGACCATTGCGGCCACAATTAGTTGCGGAAGTTCAATTTAAAAAAATAAAAGTTGTAAAGCCGCATCCCACGATCCGTAATGTTGCAGAAAACGGTTGTTGCGGAACAATGAAATTGTGGAGAACCTGAGTTAAAGGTTAGAAATAATATTTCAATCAGGAATTCAGCCTGTATATTGAAGTCTTGGATCTAGTTGGTCTTTGAGGCCATCAAAAAGTATTATCATGTAATTATGGGAGCATGAGATGAATATACTTCTATGGTTGTTGTAAGAGTCCTTTCTTATATGGCCAGAAGTTATGTCAGTTGTCTTTCCCCATCCTCTTATCTCCTTTTAATTCTACAACTCATCATAGGAAATTTTTACAACATATTTTTACAATATAGAGTTTTATGGATATTCATTTTCCATTGCCATTTTTTTTACCATTAACAAACTGTGCAATAACCAAAACTTAATATTACATATTTTAGATAAAAGAGAATGGTTGTAGGTGAGCATAGAGTTCAAAAAATATAGGAAACTTTACAATAGTATCCATGAATTCAAGTTCCAGGATGTCCTCCAACTTCATACAATATATGAATTTTTCTGCACACACTAGTAATCACTATAAGGGTTGGATTTCCTAAATGAATTTTGGTGCAATGAAGTGAAATTCCTTCCTTGCATTGTGTGCGAAAGTAGAAAATAGTGCCATGGTTGGGATGGATAAGTGAGCATCCTGTAAAGGCTCATACGTGGGTGATTTTGCTAAGAATGAGAGTAAATGGGTTGCGAGCTGAAAGAAAGATGCATGTAAGTGTTTCCTTCACCCCAGTGGCCTCATAGACTGGCTTGGGGGTGGTATGTATAGTTGATACATATGATTGGGTTTAAAAATTCTCTTACACAGCCAGTTGCTTGGATCTTCTTTGTTAAAAGATACGTGTTCTCTTGCATTCGATTGTGAAATAATTTTATTTTCTTTCTATGATAATTATGCTTATATATGCATGTTGTATGTGTGGATAGAATTATATTCTTGTTGTTTTTTTACATTTATACATCTTCACATGAAATTCTTATTCATGAATTTGTATTAGGGCTCATGGGAAAAAATTTAGAAACTTATAATTCATAAACATCCCCACTTTTATGGTCAAAACAATGGATGGGGATGTGACAATGCGGTTAAAATAAATAAATTCCCATAAAATAATCGACATTTATTTTGACTAATTTCAATTGTTAAAATCATAACATATATATTTTGACACAATGGATGGTTTTGAGTATGCATATACAAGACATGATTCATTATGTGTATCCATATGATGGTTGAGGAGTGCACCTCCTTGGATTCACATATTGAGAATATCACAAAGCATACTTAACCATGGGAGTGAGTGCCCTTTAAGTTGTCAACTAGCACATTTGGTTTGCTAGTTGTAGATCCCATTAGAAAATAAAAAAATGAAGAAAAATTTGAGGCCTTTTCAAAAGAGTGAGAATTCAACCAAAATACCAAGAGCTTGTAGGATACCCATAGGATACCATACTTCCTTTATGCATGTTTAAGTTTATGAAAGTCTAACATGATTACATCTAATACTTATTATTTAGGCTAATATGCATATAATTTGGAGCTTCAAGAGAACCATACAAATAAGAGATAAAGGAAATTGTTTATCAAGGCCACAAAGACTATTATTCCCATTAAGGATATTTGTTATTCTCTTTATCACTCGAACCATGCAAAAATGTATGCTAGAGTGGATGTTATAGGACAATCCTCAATGTTTTGATGATAACCATAACTCTATTACATTCTCCATAGTTTTCTTAAGAATCATCCCCTAGGTTAGCTCAAATGGTCATGAGCTAGATGTGATATCTCTCGCCTAAATACGAGGAGGGAACAAGTTCAACTCTCTTAATCCCCTTGGGGTTAGGTTCAGTAATCAAAGCCGATGGTATACTACTTTTACCATCTATATATCATTGGGAAGTACTTGGAGAGTTTTCCTTTGAAAATAAATCTTGCTTAATATTTCCACCCATGCATAAAAAATGTTTCTTCGAGTATTAAAGGATGCAAAGGGTGTGTCTCATGGATCTTGGACTTGGGACAAGACACTAGAAAATAGATCTTTGGTACATTCCCTAAATTTTTGGCAGGTATCCCTATTGTGGTATCTTGCTTCCTTCTATAGTTCACTCAAACTTTTTCTCTCTATTTAAATTCCAACCTCCCCTAAAGATACTCATTATGGAGTTGGATGCAAGAGTAGTGTGAATTTCAACATTTGGCCAATTCAACTGAAACACATTCTTCTAAGAGTGTCAAAATAATGTTGTAACCTCACTAGGGAAACTTTGGTTCAAGTTAGGGAGTGTGGTTCTCTCCTTAATGCAAGGGTGAGTTATTCCCACCTAGTTTAGAACACCTATAATAACTTGCCCCTAAATTTTTTTATCGTTTGTTGATATTAATCTATTACTGTTGGATTCCTTTCTCTCAAGACTAAAATTAAATACAAAAGGAAATAATTGGAATAATAAACATGATGTGGTGAATATGTTTGGCATGATCCACATTTAAAGTCATTTGGACATGTATTTTCAACACCTCTTCAACCTTAGTCCTCTCTACCCTCACTCAAAGGCTTGTGGTAAGCTTGTGTTCTTTATATCTCTAAGCCTCTATGGATTTGTTTTCTCATTTTGCACCCATGAGTGAAATTTTATTAGTTGGAAATCTCCCACATATGGGTTTGGAGATCACCTCAAAGGGAAAGGGAGTGCATAGTTGTGAACATAGAAATATCAAATTTGTTGTGATACATCTCAATAAATTCCTTTTGATTGTCCACTTGAAATGACAATTTTATAGCGATCATGTGCATTTGAACTTTATACCATTTATCTCTTAAGTATAATGCATATTTCCTGGCTAGTGATCTATATCATAATTATTCTTTTGAAAACTCTACATTATTAACAATTCAACTCTCTTGCATCTCAATTTTCTCATTTTATCCATAGTTTCTTGTTTCTATTTCTCCAACTCCACCCTGAAAGTTAGTTTTTCATTTTCTAAACTTTTAATGGTGTCCAACCATTGCATTTTTAAAATGTGAGATTTTTCTTGTAAGAAAGAAACTATATGTTCATGATACTCTAGAGACATTAATATATTTATGTTAGATTCTACTACATGACTCCTTTTATCAATATCTATCTTTTCCTTCCTAAGTTGATCCAACAATTGTTATATTTCATGTGTGCTAATGGAAGCAAGTTCCTGGGTTTCTTCCATTTTTTATATAATTGGTGGAGGGCTTGGTGAGAGGATGTGTACCTCCTTGGATATTGGTTCCCTTGTCCTAGATCTAGGTTTTCTTCTCTTCAAATTTCTTATCATAGTTGTTGTATCCACTTGACTAATAGGTTCAAGGTTTGCATGAGGATCATAAACTCCTATCTTTAGCAATGCTGAAATAATATCTTGGAATATATTATCTCCCTATAGAATGTGGTATTTTCTCTCTTTATTTATATCCTTTGAACTACTCTTCTTTTATTTTTAATTCCAGCCCCTTGGGATTTGACACTTCCATGATCTTAAAAAATGACAAGTGTTATGGACTTAACACTTTCATTTTGAACCATATAAATCATTAAGTATTTTGAATTCTCTAATAGAATAAATCTAAACAATTCTATAAATTAGATCCCTAAATCATAGGAAATTATTTACATACTTCCATCCAACTCACGTGCAATTGAGTTTAGGGGATTATTGCTTTCCTCATCTATCTAGGTTTGATAAAAAAAATATAGTTGGGATTTACGCTTCAAACTCCCCATGCATTTAGTAGTTGTCTCTTGAGTTGAATAACTTTCCTTTTAAACCTAATTAATTGAGGTAACATAATCCATTAATTTTCTTTCTTCGTTTCATGATTAGAATGCTCTTGCATCTTAATAGGTGGATTAGTTACATAAGGGTCACATATCTTCATGGTGTGAAGTAGATGGAACCAGTTCTAATATTTATAAATCAAATTATGCAACAAACTTATATTTCCCATCAATGCTAGTGCATATTAATGTAATCAACATAATAATATGTGTATAACTAAGCCACCATGAATTCGTCATGTTCTTCTAAATTAAACGAGATAGATGCATTTAAATAACTAATATCAAACAATATCTAGATTGGCCATTCAGTAGATTTTTGGGCAATGTATTAGGTATTTTAGGCAAAAAGGCAATGATAATAACAAAAATACATATGGAAAGGATGAGAAATATATGACAGTCATAGGATTCATCAGCAACCTTTGTCACAAAAAATACTTCAAACTATAATTTCCCTCTTACTAATTAGCATTGTTTCAAGACCTTTTCATGATGCATCACATTCCAAGAAAAATAAATTAGTGAAATTGGGTACTATGAAGGTGGGTGTAATACACATGGATTTCTTTAAAATACAAAATCCCTTCTTTGTGAAATTGTCCTTACAGAGGAATTAAGTTTTATAGGGTATTTAATAGGGCTATGTTTCATCCATATTTATTCACAAACTTCTGATACTATCCCATAAGTCCTAAGAACCCACATAATATTTTTAGAGTCTTGGGGTGTGACCAATTTTGCATAGCCTTGATTTTTTTGTATTCACTTGCATATTAACATGATTGATTGTATGATCCAACCACTTCAATAGTGTCAAATGAGAATTTGGAATGTTTGACCAACAACTAGTTATCACAGAGTAGTTGGAGGGATTTATCAGCATGCTCCACATGTGCTTCCTAGGTTTTTCTATTAATCAATATATCATCAAAATACAAGAATAAAACTACCCAAGAAAGGTTTAAAAATCTTGTTTACGAGGCTTTAAATAATTTATGGGGAATTGAAAGGACTAAAAGGTGTCACTAAAACTCAAAATGTATTTCATCTATGTGTAAGGTCATATAAGGAATGTCCACCTCCTTCATTTGGATTTGGTGGTATCTTGAAAAAAGGTCGAGTTTAGTGAAGAACTTGGCACGATGAAGATTATCCAAGATATCATCAATAACTAGGATGGGAAATTTGTCTTTGATCGTCAACTTTTTGACAACATGGAAGTCAAGACACATGCACCAATTTCTTCTTTTATTTTTCTATGAATACTAGGGATAGGTAAGGGTTGTTGCTAGGATATATGATATTGGATTCCAACACTTCCTAAAGAGTCTTTTCAATTTCATGCTTTCATGCAAAAAGGTTCCTATAAGGATGTAGATTGTGTGGTTGATTGCAAGGAATCAATGGAATGCCATGATCATGATCACCACAAAAAGGAGGTAATCCATTAGGTTTTTTGGGTACCTATTGATTCTTAGTCAATACCAACAACAAATCAAGGTGAATTTCCTATGGGTGATGTTAATAACTTGGATGGAATTGAATTGGACAAAAATAATGGAGTAACCTTTCTTTGGGATATTTTTTATATAGTGAGAGCTAATAATTTATGGGCAATCGAATTTGATCACCTTGAGGGTATTTTTATATCCCAAATTATTGAATCGCATATATAACTATATCTTAAAATCCATGGAAACTAGACCTGAGGTTTGTAAACATTTTACTTTGAGAACTACATCACAACTACCTATATAAATAGTGAACATGTTGGATTTAAGTTAGTAGTCCACTATTTGAAGTTTCACATTCTCAGACTATCCACCACATTTCAGGATACCACCAGTGGCTATAATAATTTGAAGTTTGTGGATTGCATGGACATAAAAATGGTTTTTTTAAAACCTACCAATGAATAAAAGTATGGGTGTTATTATTGTGAATCAAAACAATCATCCTTATGTGCTTGATGCAAAAATCAAATAAGGTTTTGGGAGATAAAATTATTGATAAATCATGGAGGAAGGTTTTTAGTTCCTCACGATGATCCTCCAAAATAGATTTTCTTGATGTGTGTAGTTTCCAATCAATCTATCTTGATAGTGGTTTTCTCAATATTTTCCTTATGTCAGTTGAACTAGGCCATAATTTGAAATAATTTTTTTGTTTCTTACATTTATGCCCATTGGTATAGCCATGTTTGACATGTTGGAATTTGGTTACATATTCCTAGTTCAACTTGGGGGAATCTTAAGGGATGCAAAGGGAAGGGAATGGGTATGTCCCATAGAGAGGTGTGGGTCCTCAAGGAGTAAAAGGGTGACATTGTTGTATGCATTAACCACTAAATTGGCTTCAATAGTTCAATGAGAGGCCTCCAAACAAGTAGGTGTGTGAGACATCAATACCTATGCTCTAATATCCTCCTTTAGAACAATGATAACAATTTTTTTAAAGAAATAATCATTTATGCCGTCTATGTGTATTATGAATTTCTTGAAGGATGATATAGAGTGTTTAACTATCCATGCTTATCAGTTGGAAAAGCATGGCCAACTCTCCCAAAAAATGAGTGTCTATTTAAAAAAGAGCATAGATCGATTTCATAAAATAAATCTAGACAATGTACCCCTATAGGATTTCTTATTCCATCACCACCATGGAAATCATTTCATATCCAAATATAGAATATGCACATGAAGTTTCAATAGGTCATCAATACTGTTATGGAGGGAGAAGTGGCGGTCCATCTTGGTGACCTAACCTATTGGGTTGGAACCATCAAACTTGTTATATTCTCGAAAATATACCAACATATTGTAATCTTGAAAGTGTGGTCTCACGCAATGTTCTCTATCTGTGGAGGATTATTCATTTATTGGATATAATTCATACTCTTTCCCATTAGATATGTTGGGTAGGAAGGATAAAATCCTAGAGATTTTTGTTTTCATTTCATCTAGGGATACAACCCTTCCAGATATGTTAGGGAAACACTTTTCAATATGGGAAACTATGTTTCTTAATTGGTGATCCTATTGTCCATGGTTAAGTTTTTATAAATAGCCATGGGGTGCATGTTCCACGAAGAGGAGTACTAGAGACTTATATCAATGCAATAAACACCACATAAGGGTATTTCAAGATAGGTTTCCCACAATAGTATGGTCAGTTCCATAGAAAATTTGTTACTCAAGATCTATACCAATGTGATTTGCTTTACACATGTAATATTTTGAGATAGGCCTCCTATACTGGTACAAGTTAGCCCCATATTTTTTTAATAATTTGGTAAGATTATTACTCTTGTTTGAGTAGTACTACCCTAGAATAATTCAAAAAATTTGTATAATTTCTCATTCTACATAACATGGGGTTGGAAAGGTCATAAGGTCAACAAAGGAGTATCAAGCACTCTAACTCTCTGAGATAGCTAAGATTTTCCAACAATAACTCTTAGTTGAATCTTTCATAGCTCTGGATGAGGAGGATATCCCATACCCTTAGCCATACTACCTAATTCCCTAGTAGGTGAGAGTGAGCTCCATGGACATTGTTCTTAGTGTGCTATGGAAATAGGATGACAATGTGGCTTATGTAAGGCTAATTTTAGGTATTCGCTTAGGAGGCATATGATATACCAAAGGGTACATGGAAGATCAAATTTGTAGACATATTATGTTTAATGCAATAATACTAATTAGGTACCAATAGAGATTTACAAGGTTCAAAAAGATGAGCAAGGGAAATTTTAAAGATCGATAATTTTATTAAAGTGGAGAAACGTCGGGGAATCCTATTTATTTTTAAATTTCTACCCATAAAATATTTGACAATATTTTTGTAAAAATATAAACATTTCTAAGAATTTTATATAGTTTCTAGACAAGTTTGGTGATGTTTAGAAAGAAGTATTTTTATCTTGTAGAATCTAGGAAAATCATTTTAGAAAATATGGAAAGTGAGTTTTTTGGGAAAAAATGGAAAATTAGCCCATGGGATAAATTTCACTCATAACATTTTCCTTCCAGATGACTCCACTTTGATTTCACGTGTTCATGCTTCCTAGTCATAGTTTTACTTGTTGAAAAACATGTATCTATGTTTAAAGATGCCAAGACACATATCTAGCCTAAAATAAATTTTAAAAATTGGATGTGTGCTAGCATATGAAAGAGCTTGGATACCACTTGTAATGTACTTAACTAATAAAAATAGTAATTATTGATCAATTAATAAATATAAATCATAAATAAGAAAATAAGAAAATAAGGGAGACAATGGTATGGAACTTGTATAGAATATAACCCTTGTATTGATAACATAGAAAAGACTAAGCAAAGTTCATGAGAAATATTCATGAGCCTCTTTAAGGGTTCAACTTCTTATTGATCATTGATTCAATACAATAATAAAACTTAACAAAACATCAAATAGCCTACTAGTTATATAAATAGTTTTTCCCTAGAAAAAGCCTAAATACTTGTGGTCCTATTACTAATGAGTACCAACCACTTAGTTACTTTTTTTTAATAAATAATACACTTTTACATTGAGTAATGTTATGGAGAAAATATTCATATGGCTTGGGGTGGAACACAACAGACAAGATGACACTAGAAATCACATCCATTCTTAAATATGATAGATAAATAAAGAAACTAACAACTAAGAGAAAGAGTTTGTACCTCAAGTAGATGTTTGACCTGCATGTATCTTCAAAAATGTATTTTTAAGGGTTGAAATAAAGCATTAGGACTATACTGGGTAAATGGGGTATAGTGAGTCTTCATAGGGACATGGCTGGAAGGCCATAAAGGCACGATAGATAAGGTGTGTGAAATCATGCTATAACGTATGCCCCCCTAATATGTGACGAAATATGGGTGCATAATGGCCGAAATACATTATAATAGTCCCAAAAGTGGAGTAGTGAAAATCCAGCTGGAATAATTAGCCACTCGTTATCATAATAAAATGATAAATCTGTGTAAATGACTATAGATCTAGAATACATATAGCAGTCTTGTATACATATAAGAACAATGGCCATGAATAGTAATAGTAGGCATATGTCATAGGTGGTCATATCCACGTACAATACACAGCGGAGTTTGGTTTCCATACTAAATGAAGACATATGGTACATAAAAAGGTACACTTATCTGGTCTTAGAACTAAAATCCCATAAGTATTGTCATGATCAAGGTAGTAACATATATGACATGCCAACATACTATGAGGAATTCTACACAAATTGTCAATGGTACATGTCCCATCACGCGAATAAAGGTGTTGAGCTCAAACATGACAAAACATCATCTAATTACTGGTCATTGATGTATACCATTAACAGATGTGAGACATCCCACTAATGATGAAAATGGGTGTCAAGGTACTGAGTGCATTCAATAAGTGTGAATAAAGGCGTTGAGTTCGACTTGAAGAATCCATTGATTAAGGAGAATTGATGTATTCCCAAATATGTCGTTGGTGAGAGAACCTTCCAATGATCATTTCAAGTGTCAAGGCACTCAATAGGTTCTAGATCCCAATTCCAGAATATATGATCTGAAGTCAACATAATGGAATTTGTCGAAATGAGGGAATTAAGGCATCCCACATCAACCAACACATGGTGCATAGTAAGGATGGATGATTTGGAAGAACTTGGACGAACAAGGTGTACATGAACCAATAACTATGTGCATCTCTCACACATACCAGATGCAAGTAGCATGCGAAAGAGACCCTCTGAATAGCAATCAATGATGAAAACTATTGACATAGGAAATGAAACCACCAATAGGGTCTAATGCAATCCAAGACATGGCATGAATCCCAATGTGTGAATATATTTCTTACCAAAAAACACAAGAGAAGCCACTCAGTCAATGACCAATGATGATATATCATCTACTGAGTTCAAGGTCACCTACCAATGATGCAAGTAGGCCCAAGGTTCCAGGTAGGACCATAGCTCTATGATGTATTGGGAATAGGCAACATACAAACTCAATATAACTGAGGAATGAATGACTCAATATAAATAATTACTTCAAACAAGAGCATGAGGAATATGGATACATTTAGGTAGCATAGACTCAATGTGCAATATGGGATAACTATGTGACACAAGAGGCATCAAAAGAGGTTCCATAAGGACTAGAAGCTTAACCAACAATTGGAGAAAGTTATAAATAATGATTACAACTCCTAAGATCATGCTAGAAACCCAACCCGTGATGAATAGACTCATGAACTGTGCTCTATTCGAAGGCAACACGACAACTACCAATATAACACAATATTGTTTCCCATCCGACCTTTTATGTTTTATTTTTTGGCCTTTTTCATATTATAAATCTTGGAAAATAATAAAATGTTCTTATAATAAAATAAATAGGAAACAAGTTTCGAGGGAAATCCAACTAGTTCCAAGAAGTGGAACATACCTATGCTTAATGCAAGGAATCACATGCAATATAAGGAAACTCGATGGATGTATCCTCTCGGATACAGGATAATCAATCTATAAAAGGATAAATAAGAGGCTCTACTTGGCTAGAATTGAGACAAGCTCAGGATATATGGCTTATAAAAGTGAAGCAGATATCCAACATTAATCTTAATAAGGAAAGTGGCTGCATGCAATGAATTTACAACTTGATATAAAACGGGAGTCCCTACGGGAGATGGACAGCATAAAAAAATAAGAAATACCATGAGGTTTTTGTTTGAAGTCATGGAGAGAATACACGGGACTCCCAGACCTAAGGAGGACACTTAGCATGGGAACCATATGGAAAAACAAGATCTAACTAGGGTACCCATGATCGGAGAAGCTATGTCTCTTATATATGACACTTGTAGTAGTAGCGAAATGGTTCCATGTCATTAAGAAGTGGGTTTGTACCTATGGTTAATGTGACATAGTCATGGGATAATGAAAAAATGAATGAGGAATATGATCCTATATTATATGTTAGTTAAGAGATATACATGTCGAAGGCATGAGCATCCTAGGCATAATCCCTAACCACCCTAAGAAACTGTTCCACAACAAATACTCACACTTTAACATTAGTACATAAAGGTAAAAAAAAACTATATAGATATGGATAAATGACTAGTGTGAAGCTACAAAATCCTGGTAGGTAAAACCAAAATATACGCACTAATGTACAAATTTTCTATTGAGACTAGAGGCTCAAACATAGTTCATTGAGTGTGAGGGAGGAACCTAAAGTATTTCCTCAACTTTAAACGGTTGACCAATATTTATACGGTAAAAATGATAAATCTCACTAGGTTCTTGCCTCTTTTAAACACAAGTCGAAAGTGAGATGGATAATATATTCTCTTACAAGAGTGCATAACGGGGATGACCAGATAGGTCTCAATTCAACGATAGGAGGCTCTTGGGGATTCATCAATATTGTAGGAAAAATATATTATGTGCTCCCTTAAGTATATAGACCATACTTGTCCAAAGGGAGCACACGGTGATCAACTTCCTCACCTAAGGCTGACCGAGACTCATCATGCTCAGTCCTTTCAGGCTCTGGTAGGGAAGAAGGTCTATAATGTAGGTCCTCCAAAGTCTTTTCAATACAACTCATGGTCTCAAAAATCGCTTCATCTAGGGGGAAAGTATTATCAAGACAATCATGTGAGCAAGTTGAGTGGACAAGCAAAGCAGCCAGTAGTGCAGGATCTTTGTCCTCTATCCACGAAGAGGAAAGATCAATGTCTAAGACAATTTCATATGAAGCTCGACAAATGACCTTTGTTGTAGACATCGAAATTTCTATGTCGGTGGGTGTGAGACATTCATCTAAATTAACCAAAGAATGGAGAGCCCATGGGTCACTCAAATATGATGTACGAAAAGAGATTGAACTCAAAGGCTAGAAAACTCCACTAGGAGCATAATCAGTAACCAAGTTGGGCGTCAAAATATTAAAGGTTCCCATTAATGAAGGATGCATTTTGACACCAACATTATGAGTTGTCGAATGAGAATTATAAAAACATGGGATAGTGAGACCCTGTGATGCTGAGGAACTAGAATTATCAAACAATAATTGATCAATCATCATGATTCTATATTTGTAAGTAAAGAAAATGACACAAAGTATTGATGACATGATCGCTTTCAAGGAATAAATCCAGTTCCTTCCCAATAAAATATTATAGTCAATGGGTGCATAAACCACCTCAACCTAGATCGCATGGTCTCCCCCCCCCCCAACTAGACCTAAATGGAATGAATAATACCATGTCGTCTAAAAGAACGTCCATCAAAAGTGTTCAGCATAGTCATAGATTTGGACAACATGGGAGAGCCAAGCCCTTCCCAACAGGCCTAGGACATCACAGAGGTCACAACGGCTTCATCAATAACAATATGTTTAATGGTATTATTCCAACACTCCATATGGAATTGAAAAGCCACATGATAAGGCAAGTGAGACTGGACCTCATGATTCTCAAACCTGATAACTGTAGATTGATTTAGGTCAGCCATCCCTAAAGCCGCCAACAACGCCTTCCTCTGTGAGGGACAATTCTAAAGTACTTCTAAATCCTACATCACACAAGGAGTCTATCCCTTTTACTCAACAATAGAATAATGTTAGGCAGCTTGGGTATTAGGATTTTTCCCTGAGTGCTTTAAGACTCCCTTTGGTATGTGCAGTCTTTTCAATATGAAAGGGAATCTTCAGAGGCGGAGGCGAAGGTGGAGGATCTTTACCCATTGTCAGTTGTGATGGACCATAGTATCATGAATGGGTTGCAACATGTACAACCCACATCATATTGATACAACCATGACTATTTTCCAAAACCGCTGGGGTTTGCTCCCACCACTTCTGGTGGTCGAAGTCCTCAAAGTAAAATTTTGATTATGCGAAAGGATATCGATTAGCATGGATGGGGTCTGTGCAAAAAACTTCGAGGCATCCTCAATCCTAGGGAACAAGTCCATAAGATGGTCTCCTCCACAAATATTACATGGGAATTTTACCTTTTGTTTAGTCTTCTTATCCCCACCATCATTTTTATCGTTCTTGTCATAATTGGAATTCTCCTTTTTATTCCCCCCTTCTTATTATTCTTCCCCTTCTTCATATTCCATCCGGGTTGTTGGTTACCCTTTTGGTTTGATGATTTCACTGAGTGAACATCTGCCGATGGGGTTGGGGTGGATGAAGCCATTGCTTGCCCATTCATATACTAGTTAATATACAAAAATTTCATTTGATTCATAACCTAGTCCACAACTTTCGCACTCGTAGAGTTGGCAATGCCATCATAATGTGCCGCGAGTTTCAACTTAGGATCATGGTTTAACCTTGATGTGTCGGGGAATAATATCATAATAGAGCCCATATTAAGCATATATCAAATCTAATTACTGATCTCAAAAAATGGCATGTTCCTCAGTAGATACCACAAGAGTTGAAACATCCTTCGCAATATATGGCAATAAGTACTTAAGGAACCACTCCAACATGAATTTTGGTGGAATGTTGGATTTAATCAATTGGTTTCATCTACGCCACTCCAGAATATGGTTGAAAATGTGTGTGGCTTTATCTTGTTGAAAATTCGACAAGAGCTTAGTACTGGAATTGTAGCGAACCAAAATATGAAAATGATTGAGGAAAACTATGGCCAAGTCATTGAAATTTTGATATGTGCCCCCAGGAATTTCTATATACCACTTCGCAGTTGGACATGTGAGGGTGCATTGAAACAATATGAATAGTATTGAGTCATGACTCAAGGAATTCAAAGAGCACTAGAGATGAAAAGTCATAACATGATCATCAGGATCCTCACCCTTCTTACCTTTGAACTTCATGATGTATGAAGGAATCTTAGCGGAGATCGAAGGCCTTGATGGATCATGACACACCGGGTCATTCGTGAGTCTAGAAAAGTCAGGTAGATTAAATGTAGCTAAAAAAGGGAGCATAGGCTATGACATTTGATTCCATGCACCCATGAAAGGTTGGTTCTGGTAAAGGCCATTACCTTGACTAGTAGGGTAATAACCTCCTCCCATATGATCCATGAAATATTACCAAATTCCTTGTAAGTAATTCCTTGGGCGTTGGGGGAAATATTACCAAATTTAATCATCTGATGAACCATATTTCCCCCAAATATATGAGGAGTCATGAATCCACCCAACAACATGATACCATGATGGGGGACCCATAAAAACAAGAACATGCCTTCCCAAGGCACCACTTGGAAGATGGGGATGATTCATTATAAGAAACACACTTGAAGGAATAGGTGTAGTGCTCGATGGGAAAAAATAAGGGATGTAAGTTGTAGACCCAACATTCACATGTTCACCACCACTCATAACAGGATGAACACTAGTGAGAATACCAGATGAAGGGGGTTTCCACCCCCCAAAAAACGGTGTAGAAGGAGGGATATGACCACCTCTAAGTTAGTATGAAATGAAAGGGGTTGACATCCCCCCCAGTGGAACACTAGGGTCCATGCTAGGACCTTGGGTGGATAATGGAATACTTGCTAGAACATTCAGCATTCCAACATAAAAGGAATGGAGTTAAAGGGAACAGTTTGAGTCTCAGCACTCAACCCACCGAAGGAAAACTTGGGGACATAGTCCATAAAATCAAAAGGATTCATTTCTACAAGGTGGGAAGGACCAGCTGTGTGAGGGCCTGTATAGACCGGAGTCCCAGGGACCAATGAGGTAGATGAATAAGAAGTCCCCAAGGATCCTCCTTACTTAGCAGATGAAGGAGACGAAGGGAAATATGAGGTCTCTGAAGTCGTACTCATTGAAAAAGTTCTAATAATCCTTCTATGAGAAAGATGACCAATCTCACATCTCCTCCTCTTGGAAAGAGATTGAGCATGTTCAATGGGTGGTAAACCAACTAAATTATGATACTGACGGAGAGACGGATCTTGATCCATGATGACTCTACCAAAAGAGACTCAAGTAACATTGATCCCTAAACTCAACTAGTGAACACAAAGCACACCGTAAGTAAGCTAGGATAAATGCACACAAACAAGGTATGAGGATTAAATGAACTCTTGAATGCAACAGGTATGCCTCACCTAGGAGAGACCTGAGACTTGCACACTTTACAAGCGGAGGTGTGTAACCAATTATAGTGTTCCTCAGCTTCAATGCATAAAGCGATTGTATTGTCCAAACCCTACCTAGTCGAGACACCTACATAATAACCTTTGCAAGCACCCCTTTTAGTACCTAGGAAAAGAAACTAAGGTCACCTAAATATAATCAATTCTCAGGTGGACAGTCATAGGTGGGATCCATTGTATAGGAAGGGTAACTAAGCCTGAAGCTCCAAAGCACCAAAGTAACCTCAAGATCCCTCAGATACAAATAAGATCCTGGAAATATCTTCGGTACTCATTAAAGGTAGTGAAGGGATATCCCCACCATCAACATGCTTGTAGCCTAATGATTAACTCATGTGTGAGAGGATATTCCTGAGAACACCAATTATAGAAAGGATTTCTCCTCTCCTCGTTCAGACACCTAATTGTTTTTGTTTTACAGTCTTGGATAAGTTTACTCACAACATCCTATTCCAAGACTCTAGAACCTAAGCTTGTTGGTGCACCCTACAAAATAAAACCTTCTAAATAATTTTAAATTAAGCATCCATTTTAATAATATGTGATTACTCAAGGGATATGGTCATGAAACTAATTATGTTTGACTCAACAATAAAAGTAAATATGCACACCTAAAAACAATTCCAAGTGCAATTTCATTTTGCAAATGAAAAGATGGTATGCCACTAAATGAAGCGCAAATACAATTTTTTTCCTTTCAAATGAGAATGCAACCTTTCCTAAATGAAAGCCTAGACTAATTTCATTCCAAGCAAACCAATGCAAGTGCTTCTTTCATTGCAAATGAAAGATGCAAATGAATATGCAACAATACCAATATTTTTGTATTTTCAACATAAAGGAATGAAAATGAAGAAAAGAACCATTAAATTCTCAGCCCCTGCAGCAAGCATAAAGACACAAGCCAAGCAAGACACCAAGACTCAATGACTCATGCACTAAAATTAAAACAAAAAGGAGAAAATGACAAGAACAACTTCCTAAAAAAGACCATTGAAAAGAGGTTTATAGCCACAGATGGAGTAGTCAACAGTCAACATAGGGACCCTAGAAGATCCATCAACACTCACAATCCACCCATCAATCTCTAACACCAATATACCACTCAAAATTGGATATATACGTGACTATTCAAAAAATAGCAATGTATGTATGCAACTTGATAGAGTGCAGGTTGTGTGTACAGGCGACTGTAAGTAGTGTGACCCGTGTATATAAAGAAAAAGGGGGTTAAAAAGTAAGTCTAGGGCCAAACCACTCAAAGGATTTGTCAATTAATGAACACATTGCCAAATGCGACACATAGACAGAAAGAACTAGAGAGTAATTCAAGCAAAAATGCACCCAAAGAACCCAACAAAAAGGATATTTTCTCCATTGGAGTCGCCAATTATGTTATAGATAAAATATTCCTATGGATTGAGGTGGACCACAACAGACGATATGACACCAAAAATCACATCCATTCTCAAATATGCTAGATAAATAAAGAAGCTAACAACTAAGGGAAAGATTATGTACCTCAACCGGATGTTTGAAGAAGACCACCGTTGAGCTCAGAATCAAAATCTTGTCTTTACAATTTTCCCTCAACAACAAATATATATCCAAGCATAAAATATATATTAAGTGTTAGCATTAAAACTAGAATAATCCATTTAAACATGTATAAAGTAATTACACCTGTGTATACAAATATAAACATTTGCACATGAAAGAGTCTATACCTCAACCGAATGTTTGAAGAAGACCATCCTTGAGCTCATGATCAAAAGCTTGTCTCTATAATTTTTCGTCAACAAAAAATATATATCCAAGCATAAAATATATTAAGTGTTAGCATTCAAACTAGCATAATCCATCTAAACATGTATGAAGCAATTACACCCATGGATGCAAACATAAACATTTGCACATGAAATTTGGACGAAAAATGGATATTTATATTAACATAAAGCAGATATACAATATGAGAACCTCTGTCAGTGCCACGTTGAAAATGAGAAACCAAGTTCCTCCACCTAATCCTTCACCACTTCAATCCTCCATAGCAAGGAGAGCTCACAAAAAGAAATAGAGAGCTTGGGAAATGAACACAAAGAGTTTTATCAACAAGGACAAAGGGATGTAGAATCAATAATATGGAAATGGGGGAAAAAATCACTATAGTTCCTTTACCCTCCAAGTTTCCTCCTCCTCAATGCTTCACAATGGCTCAATATATATCCCTCAAATGGGAAATGGAGGGTCAAATCAGAGCATTTTCAGGCATAAGGTCAAGGATCAAGCTATTTGTTACTTGATGAGGAAAACTCCAAATATTTTTTGTTTTTGAGCATAAAAACGATGTACACATGTTGTAATGGTGCAATATGCGTATACATGAGCTGTACAACTAGTGACCCGCGTATATATTCAAAAATATCTTCTTAAGGCTTGAACTGAAGCATCAGGTCTATACTAGGTAAAGGGGGTATAGTGAGTCTACATAGGGACATGGGAAGGCCGTAAAGGAATGATAGATAAGGTGTGGAAAATCATGCTGTAACAAGTAATTAATCACTAACTACCTAATTACAACCACTTAATATGCCTTATTTAATAAGCATGACCATTTTACGTTGAGTGACTACCTACTTCCTAACTAATGAAAATCACTTAGTAGGTCTTATTTAATAAAAATGACCTTTTAATTACCTAATGGTCCTTATTTAAAGAATATAACCTCATAGATTAAATAAATAACTCTTAAGTATCCCAAATTAGGGAGGCTAGGGTAGGTCCCTAATAGGTTTTGTTCCTATTGTATAGATTTGATCTTCCACAGTGAACATAGCAAAGTAGTGGGATATTGTGAGTAGAGCAAAGTAAATATAAGACATTGCAGTAGCAATTTAGATTCCAATGCCAATTGCAACTCCATAGTGCGTCTACATTTATTTGAATTTGTATTATGTATCTAAGAAGTAAAGAGAAAGGCATAGTCCTCAAATTTGAGCTAGGTTACTTTGTATTGGATTTCGTAGGGTACATGTGTTCTTTGTATGGATGATATGGTATGTATTGTTTAGCTTCTTGTATTACATTGTAAGTTCATTTCAATAATTTGAATGCTAAACTTGTAATATTAAATGATAATAAGAGGTAAACATTGCATAATAATAATAATAATAATAATAATAGAAACATGTAAGATCTATTGTGACTAATTGTTTCAATGGAATATACACAAATGTTTACATATTGGTGATGGACTCAATATTTTTGAAGGGTACATTATACTTGAGAGTAAACCACAACCAACCATAATCAATATACTGTTAATCTTTAGAAACCAAAGGAAAGTATTATGTGATGTTGAATCTTGAATATCGATTATGACTCACAACCATTCCCATTTATTATCAAAGATATAATGACCATTGAGTGACCATGGATTGGGAATTGTGAAACTAATGGGTTGTTGAAACTCCATACTTTAATATGAAATTTTATGATTTTTTGTCTTTAACAAATGATAAGTGAATTGAAAAACCTATATTTTTTTGAAAATGGGTTTTAAATTATACTATTAAGAAAAAATTGAGCCACCTTGAAATGGTTGAATTTTGATCACTTGTTTTGACTTTTCCTTGACTCTGCATCCCCTTTTAGATGATGAAGTAGTCTCGATCCCTGCTTGATGACTAATAAAACCTCCATGATATAAATTTATTTATATAAAAGAAAAAAATTGAACCACTTTCAAAGGGTTGAATTTTGATCACTTCTTTTGATGTGCCTTGACTCTATATCCCCTTTTAGATTATGAAATAGTATCAATCCTTATTTAATCATTAAAAAAATGCACATTTTTGTTACCTATAACACCCTTTCAAGGACTCTAAGGTAGCTCAAGTCATCATGGACAATATCTTCAAACTCCATGGTATGGTGTAGGTTATTGTCAAGGACCATGAACCCATATTCACTAGCCATTTCTTGCAATAATTATTTCAATTCATGGGAACTCAATTGAATCTTAGTACCACCTATCACCCTCGATATGACGGTTAAATTGAAGCTATCAAGAAGTGATTGGAATAATATTTGCATTGCTTTACTTCAAAGTGGAAATCCCAATGGTATTGTTGGTTGATTTAGTAGAATGGTGGTATAATACAACTTATCATAATACAACTCAAATGACCCCCTTTGAAATTATCTATGGCCAATATCCCCTTGGTACTCTCATACTTTATCCATGGTATAGGAGGACTACAAAACACGAACAGCTTGAGCCAACATTCTATACCCTCAAGGATAGTTTGGTAATGTCTCATAATAGGATGAATCAACATGTGGATCAACATTGTAATGTCCCAAATTTTTCATTGGGTCACAATGGCCAAGTCACATTTTCCATATTCATGAAAGTTGTCAAATTGATGCTAAAGGTCAAATAATTGCCAAGGAGGAAAATCATTAGTTTCCTAGGTTGGGGGTGGAAGCTTTGAGATTTGGAATAAGGGGGGAATAAATGATGTTTGAACATTATGCTAGCATAAATAATTAATAAAGGAGATAAATAAATAAATACAAGGGAAAATCAAAGTGGCAATTGATCATGAAGACATATGGAGACATTGGGGCCCACTCAAGCTAGAATTCCTATGTTAAATGGCATCCACCTCTTGCAATCTCAAATCTATGTAAAGCCTAATGTTTTGGATGGATTATAAGGTCAATATAATTGTACATATACTTCATAGGTCTAAATTGAGATGAAGTGTAACTTACATGAGCAAGGAAGAGCCAAATGGGGAGTTTCATGGACACTTGGCTAGATTCCCCTTACACTTATGACATCTATGACACCAATGATGGAGATTATATGACAGTTATGACACAAGTCAGATATAAAGGCTGAAATCTGACATATCTTACATATCAGGTCAAAATAGAGCATCCAATAGATATCTCATGTGATTTGGAGAATCCCAATGGGTTCCTACTCAATTTGGGAGAAGATGGAAGGTGAAGAGAGAGGCCACATGGCATAGCATGAGAAGCCACACCAATTCGACTTGGATTTGGTTTATGGATGCATTTGGAAGCTGAGGAGACCATTAATTTTTATAAAATAAATGTATCATCCATGAGAAGGATATTTTTGATCAGTTGTGAAATTTCTTGTTGCGAAGAGAGAGAGCTAGTGAGTGACTAGTTCATGCTTGAGCCAATTTCGAGGGTGAATATTCCCATCCTAATTGGTGATTGGAGATGCCACTTGTAATGTCCTTGACCCTCCGACCAGTGAAGAAGACGCTACTAACACCAAACAAACGGGCAAACAACCCCATGAACATGAACAGGGATAAATGTTGATATTAAAGCTTAACATAATACATACTAAGATGCATAAAACATACAAGGATACATAGTTACTCAACATTCAATGGAGCAAACATATACATTCCAGAATTCAACATGTTCATCATAATTCATGAAACAGTAGATATAATTGCAGAGATGAAATATTCAGGAGCACTTATCTTTTAATGAAGAACTCACCCCGCAACCAGCTACGTCACTGAAACGTTCCACCCAACCATAGGCCAGTGTGCTCATCAATCTCTCAGCAACACTTCCACCCCCGAGCTGGGCATGATTCCTCAAGGAATAAGGGTCAATGCAGGTTTACACATAGCTAAGGTACACAAATCAGCCAAGCCCACACAGTAGGGTTTTACCAGGTCATCAAGGAGCTAGGAAAGGATAATTGCTAAGCTGGTGGCCTCAAAAACCAGTTCTCTCAAGCATACCCAGCCTCTAATCCCACTCTCAACAGTCCAAAGACCAACCACTACATACCGCAGCAAAACAACCCATTCACAGCTCTGTGAAGAAGACAAAGTCAACTGGGTGACAAACCCAAACAAAAGGTGAAACATAGTTCAGGTCCACAAGACAACTTAGGTTTGTTCTTGGCCCTAGCATGGCCAAAAAAATTCAGCAGCAACCTGAAACCAAGGTACATCAATGGCCACAAACTCATAATGAAACGATGGCAACATTACGCAGTCCGCAATTGGGAAAGAAGCCAAAATCCCAGTGTGGACATAGGAAGAACTCAGCCAACCAACATCCATGAGCCCACAACAAACACAATCCCCAATGTAATGGCTAGAGAACTTACATAGGAAAAAAAGGGGAAAGAACAAACTCTCAACCCATGCACAAGGGAAAAAGACACAGCCCAAGAAAAACATGGAAGGAAACACAGCGGTCTACAGCTCACGATCCACCACGAAGGATGGAAAACAATACATAACTCAATAATGCCAAAGGAAAACTGATTCTCTGTGTGAATGGAAGGAACACCACCACAGACCGACAAACAACGTGAGAGAGGGAAAACGAACCCCTAAACAAGAAATCACACCCCTTCTTAACTCGGCTCTGCGTGAGGAAGATGAACCGCCCCCCTGCGTGTCCCTGTGTGAGAGTGAACCCCCAAAATCCCCAAGAGAGTGCGTAGTGATGGTTCCCTTTCCCACGTGAAGGTGGAGAGAGGACTGGTGGAGTGAGCATGTGGCAAAGACTGGCAGTCCTGCAACTCTCCACTTCCAGCAATAAATGCCTCAACAACTCAGCAGAACATTAAAAAGGTGGTTGGATGAGATAAGGGAAGGTGAGAAAACTAGACTGGGTGATGACATGTATCTTTTTTCCCCATGACTCAAGGTTCATCATTCCCCCCCCCCTATCCTTTGGAATCATGCCCTTTTCATTTTAACGTTGCACCGTCGTAGTTGGCTGTAGGTTTATTTTAATTGATGTGCGTATTTACATGATGCCAAACTCTAATGTGTTGGATAGCACGATATACCATCGGCAACTATCCCTATTGTCGTAACATACATAACCAAATCGATGGTGGGGATTTTTCCTTTATCTCCTCACCATGATTAATTACATTATATACATCATGTACCTTTAATGCAAATGGGTCAAAACTAGGGTGTTACATTCCCCTCCCCCTTGGAATAACATCGTCCTCGGTGTTCCAATACATAGGAATACATATACAATTTGCACATCCAAAATTTCAAAATTTTGCAGATCTGTCCCACGTTCAATTATTTACCTTGAACGTTCAGGACCAAGCCCCTCGGCTTCCACAAAATTCTCCTGATGGTTCTCAGCTTTTAACTTATACCGAAGCCTAGGAACTTTGTGGCTGTTTCCCTCTTTATGTTCCCTCGTTGGGCAGTCCCGGCATAAATGATGTCCTCCGCATCCCCAGCATTTCATTGGCTGCTTCATCTTTACCTGCTCAATTTCTTTTGAGTCTTCATGCCTGGACCATTTCTTAACGAGTTGCTTGGATGATCCACCTTCCTTTCCTTTGTCGATTTCTCCTAGAAGGCTTTTCACCTCCCTTTGCAAAACAATAGAGTCTTGCAAAATCTAGTGGTTCATTTCATTCTACCTTTTCTGTATCTTGAGCATCTCTCCAAGATTTTCTTGGGTCTTAGCAATCATTTGAAGGAGACTTCTAGCCAAGTCCAGCAACTCTTGATCTGCTGCCATGATCAATGTGCACCATTGGGTTTCACTTTTCTCACCTGTGAAATGCACCATTGAAATTCTGTCAGGCCAAGCATAATATAGACATTAAAATCAGTCAGCT